>BMAV01015854.1:0-13468 GCA_019973955.1 Trichonephila inaurata madagascariensis
TATTGGAACACCAATAAATCCAGATTACTTGACAAAAATTGTTTCAATATATCAAAGGTTAGCTTCTGATAGTCTTTTGGAAGGATGTGCCAGATGTCTGACTCAGAACAGCAACGAGAGTCTGCATAGCGTGATTTGGAGTAAGTGCTCTAAAGAAACTTCAGCAAAATCACGCCGTGTAAATATAGCTGTTTCTGAGGCAATATCAGAGTATAACTTTGGTACTTTGAAAGCCTTAAAAGAAATACAAAAGGCTGCTAATTTGGATCTTGGCGAAGAAGCAGTAAAAATTGCTGCCACACGTGATTACAGACGTAAAAAAGAAAGAAATCGCCAAAATAATCTTGCTTTTCGCATAGCACGTCGAAAAGTAAAACTAGCCAATCTGCGAAAAGAAAAATATTCAAAGAAAAAAGAAGGGATTACATATAGTCCTGGGTTTTTTTGAACATAAACGTAAAAAAATATATGAAGATGTAAAATAGAATTATTTTAAAATCATCGTAAAATGGGTTCGTATGTTAATTATCGCAATTTTTTAAAAATGTAAGGTACTGAAAATTTTAAATTTTAAATATATAAAATTATAATTTTCATATAATACCTTTATAAAACTTTTGTCATGTGCATGTAGTACATACAGTAATTTTTTAGTAATTTTATTGCACTTATATATATCTTTTTACAGTAAATAAAAACTTTAAATTGATTTTTCTCAGAACAAAAAAATCGCTTGTTTTCTTTCATTTAAAATGCTAAGGCTTTTTTTCTATTGCATGAAATGTTTTAAATTTTTTTTTAAAGATTGCTATTAATATGTATAACAAAAGTTGGTATGCATTTTTGAATCAAAGCAATACTTATTTTTTTAAAAATATTTGAATTACCTCATAAATTTTAAAATTTTTTTTAAAAAAATTAAATGGATTGCTTTTTGTGATATTTTGAGCAAATATTCTGTCTTACGTATTGCATATACATAGGTTACAAGGAAAAAAATTGTAAAAACCATAAAATCAAAGATTTTTGTTTAAATCGTACCGCGTCCCCTTAAATTTGATCAAAAATGGTCATCATTCGGATTGAGTAAGAAAAAAAAATATTTAATATTAGTGATATTAGGAAATTCAACACACTACTTTAATCCGAACATCACAGGTAAATGATAATTATGCGCCAGGAAAAAGCAAATAAAAGTTCAGTTATGTATAAAATTGAGTTTTACTTTAAGAAGAGTAGGAAACCTCTATACCGACAATGTTAAATTGGTTGTTTTTGATGTACCTTTTCTCAAAATCTGTTATATTTGCATAGTTGAAATTTTTTATACAATTGAAGTACACTTTTCTCATTATACTGAAATGAGCTTTCAGCTAATTTTGAATTTTTTCATAATTTATAAAATATTCTACTAAACATAGTGAAATTTGACTCATTTTTCACAAAATTTGTAAAAAATAAATTTTTGAGTTTTTTACAAAAAGCTCATTTCAGTATATATTAGTCATCATTATAAATGTGTCACAAAAAATTTACATACTTGTGAACTGTAATTTCTTAGAAAAGGTACATCGAACATCAAAATTTACATTTTGAGATAAATTAAATTTAATGTATACAGTGAGACTTCTAATCCGCTAGTAAATAAAAAAATAAAAGGCTCAATTTACAATAAAAGATACCTGTTTTGGTTTATATCAGACGTTCAACTTTTAAGCAAAACCTTTGTTTACATTTTTTGCCATTCAAATGGGCGTAGCCCAGTTTCAACGATTATTTAAAAATAGGTTTTAAGGGTTTCTAATTACCCTAGTGAAGGAATGGCAAACCTTTTTGGCTCAACGTGCCATTTTTTCTGTAAGAAATGTTTAAGGAGGTATAAACGTGCAGACAAATAATTTTGACTTGTGATTATTGAGAACATAATAAAACTAAACACTAACAATTCAAAACTCTTTAATTACAACGAAAAATTACATTTTGCACAGTATAGTAGTAAATGTTTTATATACGTGTAATTCAAATTAAAGTAACATTAGTGTGAATTCTGTTGTGGTAGATTAAATGACAAATGACTTATATTAGGATTGTAAGATGTTACTTTTACCAGAATGCAAGGTGAATTGGAGTCATCTTTCAAACGGTTTCTAAGTGAGACTTTATTGTTATTCATCTCTGAAAATAATGACTCGCAGGCATAGGTAGACGAAAATATGGTTAAAACAGCATGCGCCATTTTTTTTCAAACCGTTAAATGTATTTGGAATCGAATTCCCTGTTTCCAAAATTTCATTACTAGTATTTTTACTCATATTGCTTGTTAATCTTTCTGTTTCAATCAATTCCAACTTTCTCCTTTTTTCAACAAATTTTTGAATCCATATTGAAGTAGACTGGAAATCAATCAGTTGCATTTCAACTTTTTCAATTTAGACAAATTTGGATTTTTTTTGGGGACAAATTTAGTTTATTAAATGAAGTCACATCAAACTACATAAAAAACTTAAGCGTTTCCGGTTCTTTGAACTGAGAAAATTTCGCTGAAAACTGCGACCGATCTTTTACGCGTTTCTCGTAATACTTCATATCGAACTTCATTTCGAATTAAAATGCAGTCCGTTTTGCACGGTGGCGTGCCCAAAATATTGTGTCGCGTGCCATCAATGGCACGCGTGCCACTGGTTCGCCATCCCTGCCCTAATGGTTGTAAAGTATTTTTAAAAAGGTTAAAATCTATACAATTTGAGAATGTAAAAATCTCAAGTTGTCAAAAAAATACGATTTTAGATTTACAACACTTCTTAAAGTGCCATGTTTCTGAATCAAAACTGTTTCAAATTGTGAAGATGAGCCTCATGTACATTACAGAATAGCATACACAAATTAATTCGAGAGATGCCTTTCTTTTAAATAACTTGTAAATAAGATAGATATCTCAAAATGTATACAATAATACCCCGAACTTATGCGATAGGTAGGGCTGAGTGTCAACCGCGTAAGTCAAATTCTCGTAAGTCGGGTATGATTTCACATATAAATACATATAAATTATTCTTATTTAGAACCAGAGAAGAAAGAAAACAATATTTTAGATCAAAGTTATTTCGATGTAGAAGTTTTTATAAAATCTAACAAAGTAGTCTGTTGGATCAAAGATTTTTTCTCCCTCAAAATATCCTCGTAGAATGTTAATATATATTTTTTATTCCTTGTTTTGTTTAAAAAATATGCTCTTCGTCGGAGTCTGCACACACACATATCTAAAACTTGTAACCCTCTTTCAATTAAATTGAAGTCTTCTGTCAAAATCCCAACACCACTATTCAATCTTCCGACTGAATAGGTCTAAAGACACAAATTCTCACTTCATTGCCTTGCGCTTGATCATGCATTTCTATGGAGCACATCAATTACCAGCCCATGATTATGAGAATTCAGTAATTATTAAACGTCATTACTGTATACTTTTAAATTTATTTGCTTGGCAAGAACGACAAATTCTTCAATCACATTACCAATTTTATCAAATTCTGGCACTGAATCCGATTGAGCTTCAGTGATGAAAAGAAGAAAGACGAATGGGCGAGATTTGAAAATTGCTCAACTCTGGGTAGCGTAAGTCGAGTGATAACGAGTAATGAATGTACTTTGAATAAGATACATTAACATTTTGCTTCGGAATTGTTTCGGAACATGCTTTTACTGATAATGATCCTCACCAGGTAGAAAGCGCTTTAAATTTCATAAAACTGGTTGATGCTTATGGCATCATGAATTTTATTGAATGAGAGAAATGCATGTGCGTATAGGATTTTTTTTAGGATTAAATAAATAAAACATAACATTTTTGTTTGGTAACTATTGACGAAATCGGGACCGTGGCTATTTTAACTTTTCAAAAAAGCTGAATCTGTGTAAGTATAAATGTTAAAATATATTTTCCAACTGACTATATTAAAAGAAAAATTAAAGTATCAAGATTTATCCTAAAGAAAAAATCAATCAGATGGTCACTAAGTTTTTGTACATTGAAACCTGTCCTAAATACCGCAAGTAGCATAAAATTATCAATGTTAAGTCATAACATATTTGTTGTTGTTACTAATGCTACCTGATCGGCAAAGATCAGATCAATGCCCATGACATTCTTCATGGTAAAGGGCTAAGTGACGCTTGTCGTTAGCCATAGTTTTGAGCACCATATAGGTGGCAGACCTCACTCCTCCTTCCCCTCCTTTTAATAGTGGTTCGACAGCTATATAAAGTACCCCCATGCTGCGAACACTACAATCCCGAAAGCCTTCGCCCGTGTTTGGATTTTAGGACGCACTTTCAAACTAATTACTTACGAAATCCCTTCTCCTCTCATACACCTCATTCACTCATATCTAACTAACAGGTCCTTTAGGGTCAGAATTAACGAATCTCTCTCTCTCTATTCTATCTCAGCAGGATGTCCGCAAGGGTCTCTCCTCGGACCCCTTTTGTTTTATCTTTACATTAATGACATTCCCAGCTATTCATTAACTAATATTAATCTTTATGCGGATGATACGGCCTTAAGTGCCACGTACAAAAACCTAAAATCTGTTACTTTTGCCCTCAACAAACACCTCAAATTTCTAGAAAATTACTACGATAGATGGGAAATAAGTATTAATGTAGAAAAATCGTGTGCAGTTATCTTTACCAAAAAAACGTACTTCTCCACCTCCACTCATAATGTACAATAAACAAATTCCTTGGTCTCAGAAAACCAAATATCTTGGCGTTATTTTTGATTCTCATTTAACTTGGAAACAACAAATTCTACACGCCCGCGATAAGTTCCGGAAAATCATGTTTAAACGTTTCCCCTTAATATCCCGGAACTCACATTTAAGTAGAGATAACAAAGTGCTTCTCTATACAGCCGTCATGCGTCCCATAATTGCATGTGGCCGCGGTAGCCGAGTGGTATAGGTATTGGATCGTGGCTTGCCTTGTCACGAGTTCGAGCCCAGTATCACTAAAGACCCTCCGTGTAGGGCAGCGATGCACGTTAAATCTGTCGAGAGCTGAAACGTCCTCCCGTTGGTGTGGTAGGGAGGAGAGGGGGGTGCCAGCTCAGCTGTCGTCCACGTCACTTGACCATGGTTCAAAATTACGTGGTCCGTCGCCAAAAGCCCTCGTGTAGCTAAACAGTGCGACGTTAATATTCAATCTATCAAACCCATAATTGCATACGCTTGTCCCGTCTGGGGTCTAAGACTAATATAAATATTTTAAATACTGTGCAAAATTTTTATATTCGAATGGTCGTAAAAGCTTTTCGCTATATGCGAAATGATTACATTAACAAAGCTCTAAAAATCAATAGTTTCAAAGCTCACATTCAAAAAATAGCCATAAATTTCTTCAATAACTTGCAGTTTACAAACAATGCAAATATGACTAATTTAGATGTTTATAACTGCAATGACAATACCAAAAGGCCGAGAAGAATCCTACTGGATTCCTACAACCCTGCCTTAATTACTTTATCCTAGCACTAATTATGTAATTATTGCACCCTAGTAAATTTTTTCTTTTATTATTTTCCTATCTTTTACCCCACTGGACAAGCGTATTCCACTTTCTACTTTTTAAAATTTTACATATCCCCATGGACAGCCAGCCAGAGGCTATACTCACTTCCACCTCCAACCAATGAGAGAGCACCCACATAGCTCTCAGCCATGTATGAACCTTCCACGACTTGAAGATCACCTTAAGCCAGTTTTTCTCAAACTGTGGGGAGCGATACCCTTACGAGGAGGGCATGAGCATATCGAAAATAAAAGATTTAAAAAATAATTAATTTATTGGAATGAATTAAAACAAAATACTGTCAGACATAGTAAAAAATGCACTTTTACTCTGATATAATTTATAGGCAATATAAGTCATCTCAAAAATAAAAACTTCTTCAATACCTAATTAGCTATCTTTGATCCAAAAAACCAAATAAAAAAACTTTTATTTTATTTGCTGTAATCTCATGATAAGTGATTTTACTACTCTTTCAGAGAAAAAACAAATCCCATACCCAGAATCGAAAAAAAATTAGGAACATAAAAAATTCATCACTGCGATTATTTTTGAAATACTGCACATTATAGCTGTAATTTGTTTTTGCTGATAGTCTGTTTAACCTTTTAAGTTATTGGTACAGTTAGTTATGACCCCTCACTTATGTGTTTGTTTCTCATTTAGGGAAGTTGTAACTAATGTATTTATTTCTGTTTTGCGCTTTTTTCCATGCAAAAGAGTTTTACGATATTTGGAAGATCACGGAGAGCACTTTGAAGGATTATTTGTCCAAGACTTTTATCTCGGAAGTGGTCGCGCGGGACACACAGATCACAAAATCGTTAATTCTGGCAAAACTGTTTATTTTTTACCAAAGAAAAAAATTGAAAAGTTCTGGAAAGTAGATAAGTTTACTTTCTCTTAATTAAATTATTCACTGGAATCACGATTTGTATCGTGTACAATAAAATAATTATATATAAAAAAAAAAAGGATTGGGGTGACTCAATCACCCCGCGTGACAATTAACGCTAGTATCGAGTGTGTGTCTGCCCCCGGGACAAAACATTTTGAAGTCTTCTTGCTTTAAATATTAAAAATAACACTATTATTCTTCATTGGAATTTTATATTATTTTTCATTGTTTAACATTAATTCTAAATGCTAATTCTGTGAGGCTTAAAATTACAGTTCGCTTAAAACTAATTATAATATGAGCATTCATTTTGAAATATCATTTTACATTAATATGAAGGAAAGAACATATAAAGATTATAAAAACACACTACCACTTTCCTTTCGAAATTGTAATAATTTGATAAATTTGCAACGTATATTCATGATGTTCATGAATCAGTGCTCAAAGTAGTTTAATGTTATTGTAGCAATGGGGTTGGTTTATTACCTACAAAACACAGGTAATATTTTTTCTATACATACTGTGATTCAATCGTTACTTCTTTTTTCATTCAGTTGTTCGCCTTTTCGAAATCAAATGTAAATTGAATATTTTGAATACAATTACTTATTTGATCAGTAGATTTTTTTTATTTCCAATGACCAGGGTTACAAGAGACCACAACACCACAAGGGGGTAGGAACAAAAACAGACAAATAAAGTAAGGAAAAAAATAAAAATGGAGAGAAAAGTCTATGAACCAAATAAGTGCTTAGCTTGCCAATAAAGGTAGCACTAAGAGGAGCCCTTTACAACATCGAATGTGGTCAACATCCATGTCCTCCCGAAAATAGCAGAACGTAAAGAAAGGGGCCTGTGCTACATGAATTCTATGTAGATGTTTCAGGAGACAGTCTTATGCAGTGGTCAGACAAAACTTGGCAACTGCTTTACGTCTTGACTACATGGGAAGATCTTTATGAGATCTTGTTATTTTTTTACAATTGCATTGAAAATATTGAATTCCAAAATATTTTCTTAAACTTACATTTGGCCCTTTGAATTAATAAGAAAACAAGTCTGAAATCACTGTTATCACTTTTTAGGACTATTATGTCTCCGAAAAGACAACTAGATAAAGGTATTGAAACTATGGAAAAAAAAGTTTTTCAAAAGTATTATAATATTTGTGAAATTTATAAAATTATATTTTATTTTAATCCTAATTTGTATATTTTTAAAGGTTAGTACTAATATTAAAATTCACATAATAATTAATTGATGATTTTATTTTAACTGATAAATTACATTTACATATATTTTTTACGAATAATTACTTACTAGATTTAAGCTTGCCATACAGATATTACATACAATTATTTAAAAAATTATGAAATACTAAGCGTATTCAATTTTGCAACTGATCTCAGAACACTTATAGATATTTCTTAAAAAAAATTCTTTGTATGGTCTTTTGTTTCTTTGTAAAACTATTTCAATTCCCCAAATTAAAATACTGTATCACTTAGAACTCAATAGGAAACACATATTCAAGGCGAAAATTAATTCGTATTCCCTCATTTTCCTCAATAAACTTTACACTTAGTTTTCATTCTTCCATTAATTTGTTAAAATTTCTACTTGAGATATTTCTTTTTCAAAATGTATAATTATTACATTACAATTTTTGAAGCAGCACATCTATATGATTAAATCTAAGTAATTTCAAATCTGTAGCTAAAATAAGATAGAAAATAATTTAAATAAAAATGTTAAGCATGTTAAATCGTAATATTAAATCGAATTGCTCATTTGAGCTGAGAAGTCGCATAAAATAATAATAAATATTTACTGAAATTAAATAATTTTATTGCAAATCGATCAAGAATTTTGAAAATATTTTCTATCTGAATAAATTCCAAATCAGTTTTATAAAAATGTTATCCGTTCCAAGCTGAAATAATTTTCGAACATTTTGCTGCTTTGGAGACTATCCTTGTATTATATATTCAATACAAATTTATGATTTTCATTTTTATTTATCAAAGTCTAGACATCCATTTTACGCATCATTTTATGCACAGAACATCTGCATTTTATTTTGCGAGGTTAAGTCACGTTCGGTATCTGAAAAATCTTTGAAAAACACACTTTACTCAGTAATAATGATTACTGAAACTGCTGTATGGTGTGTTATAAAATTATGTTTACTCATCATATTCTCATATATTTTATCAAATAATTGAATATAGCTTAAATATTAATAAAAACTAGAGTTTATATACTTATATATATGTGCAGCATAGCGAAAAAATGGAAAGACCCAGACACACGATATTCTGTATATTGAAGCTATGGTTGATGTGGGTAGGTCCTTTGATGCAGTTTCCAAAACTAGCTTTAGACTATTTTTTTTTTATGTTGAAACCCATTTTGGTATATTTTGCGATCTACCATTTGAACGAAATATTGCAAAATAACAAATTCCCCTGTGATATATTTAACATTTATTTTTAAAAGAGAAGTACTGTTTGTTTCAAGCGCAAAAAGTAAGCACATTTTCGGCAAATTTTTGAAAGTAACTCAAAAAAGCATCAATTTCCCCGACAGCATTAAGCCATTTTATGTGTTCAAGATACATGATATCCATACAATATACAGAGGAATGAGTATTACACTCTCTAGAAAAACAACCAGTGATAAAAATATCATTTTGTGAACTGTACACAAATGCTCAATTTTTCACTCAATTAGTTTTCAAGATTTTTGTAACTTATTTTCTTTACACATGTAATTCTGTCCCACATGTTGTGTTGCTTTGGAACAGAAGTTTATTCGCAAAAAAATACTCAAAATACTTATATAAATCAGAATTATTAAAATTTTACTTTTGGTAGCTGGACTGTATATTAGTAAACGTTAAAACTTGCATTCAGTGATTATAAAAATAAGATTATCACGAAATAAGTGACTTCATTTTTTTCTTTTGAAATCAGTAAATTTCTTCTAATGTTAATTATAAATGTATGTAAAATAAAACATATTCGGGTACTATATTAATTAATAGAATGCTTTATTGAGATACTAAAAGTAACACTTTCTTTTTGGGAGAAAAAGATTTGCTATATAATTTTAAAAAAAAAAACGAATATTATATAAAGCATTTAGAGAAGGACCAACGAAAAAAAAATGAATTACAATTAGCACGTTAAATTAATACTTTCTCAGAAACTAAGTCGGCATTCAACAGATTCTTATTTATATTAATGTGCATTGTAGCTGCATCATCTATCTGAAAATCTCTTACTTATAATTAGAAGTTTGTAGTCTTATTGTAGTTACTTGTGCTACCTGATCGACAGTAATTTCAGATAAAGGCCCGCGAAATTCAGCACGGTACGGGACTAGTTGGACGCCTGTCGTTATCCGTAGCTCTGAGCACCATATTGGTGACAGTACTGTTTGTGGCTCGGTTCTACAGCAAATTTGAGGGAGAACAACCTAGGGAAGGGGGCAGGGGCCCCAACCTCTCTTCCCCTCCCACCAACCTCACAAGAGGATTTAAGGCTCGACGGTTATTTAAAATACTCACATGCCGGGAAAGCAATGTACATTTTCAAACATTCTTGCCTTTTCCTGGATTCGAACACATTCCCTACGGCACAGCAGTCAGCATCCCTAACCACTATAGGAGGAGTGGTGAAACTTTATGGATCAACATGCCATTTTTTTCTGAAGAAGTGTTTAATGAGGTATGGGCGAGCCGTCAAATAATTTTTTGCCATGTGAATATTTGGAAAATATAATAAAACTAAACACCAACAACTCAAAACTCTTTAATTACTATGAAAAAATAGCTTTTGCACTGTATATTTGTAAATGTCTTAGCTATACATCTAATTCAAATTAAAGTAGCATTAGTGTGACTTCTGTTGTTACAGATTGGATGACAAATAATTTATATTAGAATTGTAAGATGTTACTTTTAATAGAATTCATACTGAATTGGAGTCATCTGTCAAATGGTTTCCAAGCAATTATTTTTGCTGTGGTTCACTTTTTGACAAGAGGATTTGTTTCAAAATGCTATTTTCCAGACGATGTGCTGCATACCACTGTTCCAGAACATAAAACAATCACCGCTTTGTCGTCTTTACTAATCATGCTATATTTCTAGATTCACCAAGTTTGAAATTCTCTGTTACACTTACTATCTTGCATTTTTTGTTCTTTTGCTGAACTAGTCATCTTAAATAACAGGTAAAAATCGTAAATATAATACAAATAAACTTTAAAATACACTTATGTCAATGAACTTGGCAATGTTAAGCGTAGACAAATTTTGCATCATAAACAGTTGTAGTTTACGACGTAACTAAGACAAGGTAATAAAAAACGAGTGTGCTTCCAGCAACCCTGCTACCGATACTTCATAGTGAACTTAGTTTTTTTGAAATAAAATGCAAACCATTTTGACCTCTGGCGTGCCCAAAATATTGTGTCGCGTGTCATTGATAGCACGCGCGCCACTGTTTCGCCATTCCTACACTATACCGTATGAGTGGCATTCGTGGTTTTAAATATTCAAATTAAATTACAAGAGAATAGCGATTGTGTACTAAAGAACTAACTATATGGCAGAATTATGGTAAATATTGTAAATTAAATGAATCTGTTTTAAGACTTTAACATTCATATATTAGATGCTAGAGGTATTGACTCATGAGTCATTCTTTTAGTTGAAGAGTGTTGTTGGAACGTGTATCATTATATTATTCGGTATGTTTCCGAGTAGATATCTTTGTTTGTATAAGTATATTTTAGAACGGTTTATTTTATTTTATGAGCTTTATTTTAAAAATTGCTCTGGCTATAAATGGAAGACAAACTCATGAAAAATCTCATTTTTACCCATGATGGATGAGCAAGTTTCTTAATTTCAATATTTAGGGACCTATAAAACTCTTGTATATTAATTTAATTTAATTTTTTCTTCTTTTTTTCTTCTCTTCATTCAGATTGAAGTTGAACTAAACATAGAGAAAGAAAAGAATAATCATTCAACATTTGAGAATGAAAAACACATTCAACATTTGAGAACGAAAAACGCATTCAACTCTATCATTCATCCATCAGCTTAAACTCAATTTTTCAAAAATTTACTTTAATCATATATAATTTTAGCTATTGTTATTACTTAAGTCTGTGTAACAAAGCACAATGAGAAATTCGATTGTATAACAAAATTTATGCAAAATCAATACATTCAAAATTTTGTAAATTATGTTTATGAGGAAAAAGGAATGATATATAAACTAAAGTAAACAATATTTTTTAAAAAAGATAAATTCCAGGAATTTACTCCCCAAAAAAATATTTTAACTTCCATTTATCTTAAAGCAAAAATATGGTTTTATTTAATGTTTTCAAAGTAAAAATGTTAGGTTTACATAAAAGACAGCACTGATAAAAGCAAGTATCACTGAATTTATAATTTTGTTTTAAGACCTGTGAATATGGCATTTTCGATAAAAAAAAAAGTTAGTTCTAATGTTAAAATGCAGGTATGATGTTTCTGTAAATAAGCGTTCATTTTTCTAAGTTACTGAAATAAGTTATTTTCTTATTTTAAACTGTTTTATTTTGAGTTTGTTTTACTCAGAAGTATGTTATTGAATATTTAAACACTAACAGTTGAAGAATTTATTAAAACTTTTTGTAAAGTGTACTCTTTAAATTTGGCAGTGATTTCGGTGAAGTCTTGGTTTGCCCTAATATTTGGCGTCCATGACAGGACATTTTGAACTACTTTTTAATTATAGGCATGTTTTTATCAATAAAGTACCGTAAAAGAGATTTAGCTTATGTGGCTAAAGAAATTGGCAAAGAAGTACAAGAACCGGCAAGAATCTGCGATCTAAAATTAATAATTTAAAATAGTAATGAGTATAAAAGCGATTCAGGTTTTGTTAAAGGACTATTAGAATGCTTTGTCACAGACAGAAAGAAGTTACAGCAAGAAAAAGAACAAGACATAGAATTGGAAAAATTCAAGCAGAAAAAGCAAGAAATAGTTAAAAAAAACTGAGAATTAATAGTGAATTGGAATTGGCGAGATTGTACGCACAAAATCAAAACCAAGGTATTATTTATTACCAAATTCCCAAAGCTAGTAATGTGAAGAAAAAATTCACTTTTCCTTAACTTCATTTCGACAGTTTGGCTGTCGATTCAAAGGGATGGTTACCCTTTTGGAGTCAATATGAGCATATTGATAAATATCAAGATATTGCTCCTGAGAACAAATTTCATTATTTAGTGCAAGTCATTGCCTTTGGTTCAAGATCAAAAGAAATTGTGGAAAGTTTCCAGGCCAACAGGCGAAAATTATGCCAAGGCTGTTGACAAATTAAAGGCTCCTTTTGGGATAGAAGACCTTTTTGGTGGAAGCTTATGTTAGGGAGTTGTTGAAGCTAATAATTTCTGTGCAGTCTAATCAAAAATTATCGCCAACATTTCTTTATGACAAAATAGAGTCTTATTTCCAAGCTCTTGAAAATCTGGGAGTTACAACAGATAAATGTGCCTCGATTTTCGACCCTATGGTAGAATCATGTTTTGACTAGGAATTTCTAAGAGCCTGGAATAAGCATGCCTCTAATTCTGCAAACGATGTAAAGGAACGGTTGAAGAATTTGATGTTATTTCTCAAAGAAGGACAGGAAAGATATCCTTGGTGATGTCCGTTGTTAGTATTTTGGTGTTACAAAAGGAGCAGTTAAATTGCCAAGCAATATATATATATATATATATATATATATATATATATATATATATATTCAGGAAATTCAAAGAGGCAAAATTCCCACGGCATCATCCAAGGCAAAATTCCCACGGTTACTTGCATCATCCAAGCACCTGAAATAAAGAAGCCAAAATGTATATTTTGTTCCGGCAAGCATGCCAGTTCTGATGGTTTTAAGGTATCCGACTACGTTCGGAACCATGATTTTAAAAAAG
>BMAV01015854.1:20199-34408 GCA_019973955.1 Trichonephila inaurata madagascariensis
GACTATGACGTCAAATGAGTTTTTGAATTGATTGGCTAGAATCACGTGGCTTTCACTATCATGTGACTATGACGTCACATGAATCAACCTCATTTCGTGAAATCAAAAGTCGTCGGTAGTTAAAAAGATGTTGCCAAATGCTGTGATCATTATTATTATTGTTTCGAAACATGCGTGGGGATGATATTCCATTTTTGGTTGCATGTCATGACATTTGGCGATGTTTTTTGATTTGAAAGAACTGGTCACCGGTATAACATATAAAAAAGTATTGAAAATATTCGGTACTCATGTTTAATGTCAACGGTATTGGGCCATTATGACCACGGTAGCCGAGTGGTATAGGTATCGGATCGTGGCTGGCTTTGCCAAGAGTTCGAGCCCAGTACCACTAAAGACCCGCCGTGTAGGGCAGCGATGCACGCTAAATCTGTCGAGAGCTGAAACGTCCTTCCATTGGTGTGGTGTGGTAGTTAGTAGAGGGGGTGCCAGCTTAGGTGTCGTCCACTTCACTTGACCATGGTTCAAAATTATGTGGTCCGTCCCCAAAATCCCTCGTGCAGCTGAGCAGTGCGACGTTAATATTCTCTCACTTACTCCCTCATTGGCGCCATTATATGAAACAAAGCACATGGATGCCAATTCAGCGTATACAACACATGCAAAATTGGGGTTGCTAACTTAGCGAGTTATCTTGAAATTTGGCGATTGTTTCGATAACACTTAAGTACCGATACTTATATATTAGCGTCACCGAGAAAAATCTGCGCGATGCATTTTTTAAAAAATCCTGATGTATACACGAATATAAATGGGTTTCAACTACCTTTAGAAATAACAAAATTAAAGAAAATGAATTAAATATAAATCTTTAGAGTAAGTAACAATCAGAATTTTCTATTCTAAAATAACAAAAACTGGGTAGCCATTTTCAAAAATCTTTCTTAGACTTTTTAAGAGAGCAACCATACAAAATTAGTGTTCCTTTCTAATATGTGACAGTGTGGGTGCTTTCCTTTCATTTATGTTTGCTCCTTTACATTTTACGAACTTTTTAATGACATGTTTATTGAGGTTAATGTTCACTTTTACGAATTTGCTCGGATACTTCGCACTTTTCAAACATTATATGATGTTGAAAGCTGGTAACCTTAAGTTATTTCTCCAATTATTCAGAAGTTTTATGTTTTCAAGATTTTACTGAAATGTTATTTCCGTTTTAAGCTATATTTAATTGCTGAACTAACGAAGCTAGAACTAACAAGAATGTAATATTTAAATTTTCCTCTAGTGCCTTCCACATACCGAACAATTCTCAAAATAAATAAACTGACTTTCTGAAATTTTACTATTTTACGTAACATCTTGTAATTGATATTTGCTGCAAAGTTCATTTAATTCTGATGATTCCTTCATGGTGCTGTATTTTTTACAAACAGCAGTGTAAATATATATATATGCATATATGTCAGGTTTAAAAAGCTTAGGTTCAAAAGTAAGTAAGTAATAAATAAAAATAGAGCGAAATCTTTACCATCGCGTAAGGATTTGTGAGTAAATAAGCCTATTGAAAGGTGGAGCGAGTGCTGATGGAGAACGCATATTCGAAAAGGCTTAACTGGTGACTCTTGTCCGAAGTATTGTTAATGTTCTACTCGGTTAAGCGCCAAAAAGCCGCTATGTTGGATTTTATGTGATGGAAGCGAAATAAAGAAGTTATTATATAGAAGGATGCCTTCCTCATTTTACCAGCAGGCCTGGGGCCTGTCATATATATATATATATATCAGGAAAAGTTTTGCACCGAATTACCGATTCATATTCTTGAAGAATATATAAATAATCTTCATAACCGGTCATAACCTATTGGTGACATTATATGTAACGAAGCACATGGTTGTCAGTTCAGAATGTAAGGCACATAGAAAATCTGGGTTGACAACTTGGCAAGTTATTAATAGAGTTGACGACTGTTGCGATAGTAAGTAAGTAACTTATATCCTTATGGTGGCCGCGGTATCCTAGTGGTCAAGATATCGGATCATGGCTGGTGTGTCATTAGTTCGTGCCGTGTACCACTAAAAACCCGCCGAGTAGGGGAACGATTCACTTTAAATCTGTCGAGAGCTCTAATATCCTCTCTATGGTGTAGTGTGGTAGAGGGGGTGCCTGCTGAGGTGTAGTTCTAGTCACTTTACTATGTTTCAAAATTATGAGGTCCGTCGCCAAAAGCCCTCGTGTAGCTGAACAGTGCGACGTTAATATTCACTCACTTCACTCTCATATCCTGATATCCTTATAAGTAAATGATACTGCAGCTGTGACAAATATAATGGTACGTAAACAAGATGGGTCAGTACAGAAAAATAGTAAAGAGAGTCAATTAAGCAAAGATATGTGTAAGGTGTCGAATGTTTTATTTATTATTATTATAGTTAAACCATTTTCAGTATAATAAAGAGGTATCTTTACTATTATTTATTTCCTTTTATATAACAAGGAAATATCTTACCTACAGAGAAATTCCATTTAAAAGCAATTTGAGTAGGAAAGTTATGAGATATTTTAGTTTGCTTAAGTATTGTAGCTCGTATTTTGTAAATGTCACTAGTCTTTTTTTTTGTCCTTTTGTTTTTATGTATGGTGCATATTATCAATGCGAACATCTTGCTTAATTTGTCTTATACCATATACATGCTAATATTCCATTTGGTGATATTTAGTTGAGTATTTTTTTTGGTAATTTAAAAATTAAGTAATATTATTACACAATTATCAATGCATAGGTTATTTTTGAATAATAATTCTCTACAAAAATAAAAGCACTATATTTTTGTCATGTAGTATTCCAACTGATGAATTTAATAAATAAAATAAAACTTATTTTCGAAAGGTCGATGAAAAAAGGTAATATACTTGTATTTTTGAAAATACTTCTGAAGGATTTTTCAGTAATATATATGTATAATATATTTATTTTAGTTTTTGATTATAATGAAACTTAATGAACTATATTTTTGATTCACGTTGATCTGGTTTCGAGGAATTTATGTAAATCAGTCGCAAAGAACAAGACAGTTCTTTAAAAGCGATGAGAATATTTTGCCGAAGATCCAATCCTTGAAATACAGGATTCAGTAGCAGTATTCGCAGAATAAATCTCACAGAAGGTCTCCACACCTTCAATAGCACCCAGACACACTTATCAATGTCTAAAACACACGTATGCAAAATGTTATTCACAAGCACCGCGCGTCCTACTCAAAAGCCTAGCTAATCTGTAATCACGGTCAAGGCTACTAATCGCTAGTCAAAACAATACTGACTAACCACTGGTCAAAACAAGCCTAACTCAATTCCGGTGACCGTCTCTGTATTTATAAATCTCGCGGATGTTTCGAGAAAGATCCACTTGCGCCATAGATCGTGAAATTAGTGTATTACTCCACTAATTTCTAGAAGAATTCATAGGGTCCCGAACTCGCCAAAATAGTAGTAGAAGTCACACCAAATTGGTCTCCAAGTACCCAGCTTAGTCGCCAAAAATGATGCCATCTTGGCTCTATCGCCGAGATTTCGCAAAGTTCCCATTGCATCGCCATTATAACGTAAGAGACGGCGTTGCTTGCGAATATTACAATTTTAACATAAAATAAATATAACATAGAGTAATATAAAAGCTCTACATATCCAAATACAAAATATTTGCACTATTTTACACAAATTTCGAAAAAATATTGAATATTGAATGCGCTGATAGATCCTGTTTCAGCCGTCTGATATAAAGACAAAAACTAGGTGCCAAGCCTTTTAGAAATTTCACACTATTTTGAAAATTTTACCAAACAACAATAAATGCCAATTCTATCCGGACTGACTTTTTCTATCATTTTTAGGACAACAGTCAGTGTTAGCCTAACGGTTGACTTCAAAGGTTTAATTGTGACACTAGTTTCAATATTTTTTTTTTCTTCTATTTTCGAATAAAAAAACAAGAAAGAAGTGATTGATTGGTGTATAAATGAAAAATAGCTATTCATCGTGGTATGAATGTCAAAAATTTAGAAAATAATATGTGCTTGTTAGGCAGAAAGTTATATAATTACTTAAATACACCTAGATCATATAATTTTTATGTTTAAGCCACTGTTGCATTTTAGAAACTAACGTTTATTTTAAAAGTTTTCCTATTTTAAGTCTTTTTAGAGACTGTGTTTTCCTTAGCGGCCATTTAAAAAACACGATTTTTTTCGAACGCCAAGAAAATCAACATTTTAAAATAAATTACTGGTCTACACCAGGAAAAACATATGGTATATTGCAAATTTATAAATGTATATCTTGAAGATATACAAATTTAATTTTAAAATACCAACAAGTTTTAAGGCGAGTGGGAAATCTCTCTCTCTATTTATATTGACAATGTTAAATTGGTTGTTTTCAATGTAACTTTTCTCAAAATCTGTTTTATGTACATGCTTGAAATTTTTCATACTTTGAAAGTACACCTTTCTCATTGTACTAAAATGAGCTTCTTGCTAATTTTGAATTTTTAAATAATTTATTAAATATTTTATAAAACATTGCGAAATTTGTTTGTGTGTGTGACCCTTTTTTCACATAAAAAAATTTCAAAATATAAATTTTTGAGCTTTTTACAAAAAGCTCATTTCAGTATATATTAGCCATCATTGTAAATATACCATTAAAAATTTACATACCTGTTAACAGTAGTTGCTCAGAAAAGATACATCGAACATCAAAATTTATATTTTGAAATAAATTGATTTTAATGTATACAATGAATTTTCTAATCGGCTAGGAAATAAAAAAAGGCTCAATTTACAATAAAAGATACGTATTTTGGTTTACATCAGATGTTCAACATTTAAGCAAAAACGAAGTACTTTATTTACATTTTTCGCTATTCAAATGGGTGTGCCTCAGTTTCTAGGATTATTTAAAAATAGGTTTTAATGGCTTCTAATTACTCTAGAGGTTAAAGTAAGGTTTTTTCGAAAGGTTAAAATCTATACAATTTGAAAATGTAAAAATCTCAAATTGTCAAAAATATAAGATTTTAGCTTTCCAACACCTCTTAAATTAAACATCTAATTCAACAATGCAGTAAAAGTATGATTATTATGTCATTTGCCATTAAATGTACTAGTGAAAATTCTATCACAAAAATTTTATATATAATTAATAGTCCTTCAGATTTAGACTGAATTGAAAGTAATTATTTTTTTAATATTTTTTTGCTAAACAGAACAGCTGCACGTAAAAAGCTAAAAACTCATTTCGGTTTCGAATTAACTGATAGTTCTCATAAGTAATTAATTATAGAACTTTTCCAAATGCTGCAATAATTCATCATTTCTACACGTTAGTGATTTAGCTTATTACATTTATACATATATTATTTCAGTATCCGTGATATAAAAATCCAATTTCATCATTCAAGTATTACTTGGTCCATGAATACTATTACAGTCTCATATGTCATTACATAGGCAAAAATTTAATTTGTGACATGAACATAGTAATTAATTGGTACCACGAGAACCACTAGGGGGAAATACTCCGTATCGGCCTAGATTAAATAAACATTTGACTGATTGGACTAAATGTAATGGGCACGTGTGGATAGAAGTGATAATGTCTTCCTCATTTTCAACCATCGTTAGTTCATTATGTCTTTACATACTACAAGTAGATCGTTCGGGTAATACAATTTCAATTTCATGTTAACTAATAATCTCTTCTTTTTTTTATATAGTACTTCATTTTCTTAAGGTAACTGGGTCGTCAGTGACAAAAAAAAGGGACTTTTTTGCACCACATTTAAATGGCTCTCCCTTACTTAAATTAAAAGCAAAAGAAGTAAAATTTTTGCGTTGAATCATCTGTATGTTTATGTACCTGTTAATGTAAAAAAAAAATTCCATTTTAAATTACAAATAAATCTGTATGAGCAATAAATAACTATATATTTTTTTTATTTTCGAGGCATGTTCTTAACTTTAGGTACATTGCATAAATAGCTGTAAAATTTTACAGAGTGTTTGCAAACATAACAATCAATAAAATGAACGAGGTGAAGGTTAGAAAAATTAATTTATAAAAATTTAAAAATTTTTAAATTTTGTGATTTAAATTTCCTCTAAATTTTATGCAGAAATTGTGTTATATCTAAAATTTCTGAATATTTATTTGAAAAAAAAATCATTCGATTTGTTAAAAATTTGTGCATATTATAATATGAAAAATATCAGTACTATAAATAAAGTAGATTTTGAGAAAAGTGCACCCAAATCACCAAAAAAATGCATTTTGAGAAAATTGTAAGCAAAGATGAATTCATCTATGATTTGTAAAATAATATTTTTTAATACAATATAAATCCATTCCGTAATTAATTAGATTATTTTGCATCATTTCTCAATTTTTAAACTGTAAAATTAAAATTCTAGATTGTATTTAGAAAAGTCTTTTTAATTACTCTTTCCCTACTTCATCAACACGTTTTGCCAACGCGATTCACACCTTCTTTCTTTTAAAATTCCAAAGTGTTATGTCTATAAGTTTTAGAATTTTTACTTCACTTTGAACATCATCATTACAGAATTCCTTACACATATTTTATTGTTTTAAAAATACACAAAGAAAATGTCTTTATGGAGTTTAAAAAGTTAATTTGATGTCTAATTTAAATGGAGCTCTGTTTTTAAAAATTATAACAAAAGAATCGCTGTTTTTGTACGCATACGTATGAATATATATATTTTTTTATTTTAAAGTAAAACCAACAGTTATAAACATATAGTCAATCATGAGCATTCAAATGTTAACAATAATCAGTTAGAAAAATCAAAATGTCTTTTTTACAAGCTGTGTATTTAATTTAGAATAATTCTCAAGATCCACTTTATACTATATCTACTTGATTAATAATTTAAGAATTACACTGAATATTTATAAATTCAAAACTAGACATAATTAATATTTCAAAAAACAAAATTTTATTTTAACATTTTGCAACAAATCTTGTAATTTTTCCGTAATTTTTGCACAAGAAATGTAGAATTTTCAATAAATTTGAACATATAATACAGAAAAATTACATTCTTTGTATAGGAAGTTTAGTTTTTTTACAATACATGTTATATACAAAACGGACTTTGAAGGAAAGGTACCTGAATTATAGTTGAATCACATTTTTTTACACTCTTAAAATTCAATTTTTTAGCGTTCTATTTATCGAATTTTCATAAATAATGTATCTATGGAAGTAGCAAAGTGTTCTCTATTTTTGAAAAATAAAGTAATCAATAAAAAAAGGGGAATCATTTTCACGTCTTAGTTATCTTAAATAGTTTATCTCTAGGAAACATACATTTATTAACTAAGGAATATCCTTACCGTATTAAATTTATTATAATAAAGAAAATTTCTTTCATCAGTTTTAATTTATTTATAAGTTTAGAAACGTTTCTCTGATACATATTCTTTAAGAAAGACGAACTTTTTTACTATAATCACTATTGGGGGAAATTTTTGTATATCAATTTTAATAGTTCGTTGAAGAATAAATAATGATAATGGAATATTTAAATAAGATTGAAATTTAATAGGTTTAAAAAAAAGTTCATTTGAAGTAAAGATATGGGGAAAATATTTATATTGTTTACATGGGATATACTGAAGTTGAAAGATTGAATCAATGTCAAAATATATAACATGTACAAATGTAACATTCTAAAATGTACATATATAAGTTACAGAATAAAATACTTCGCATTTTCTGTCTTATGGATAGCAGCTATTTTGATCTATTTATATCTTAAAAATTCACACTGCATTCTAAATTTCGTAGCTTTTAAAGAGAAAGGAACTTTCTCTAGTCATCTGTGGGTATCGTGCTCTAAATCAGTGGTCCAAGTATACTTTGATGTCCGTCGGAATCTCTCATGTAACGTTGAGTTTTATCTCTTTTACAGACGACTCTGGGAGGCCTCTTGAAAAATTGAAAGATGTGCCATACTAGACTAGATCACTAAATTGTCCTGAATAAGAAAACTCAACTAGAGAATATGTATTTTGTTCAAAAACATAAAGTCGGAGAGGAATGTTTGAAATCTTAGGGTGTTTACGGTCCCAAAGTGGTACATAAAGAGGGGCCATGGCAATCGAAAGTTTAAAAACCACTTTTTTAGAACATTTAAGACACAGAACTATTCAATTGACAAAGTTCGTTCAAAAATCAAATCTAATTTTCTTAGCCTAAATTATTTCTTATATACTTTTTACAAACTCACAAAACTTGAAAGCTCTAAGTTTAAAAAACGCAGTGTTGTGATAACTTTTTTACGTTTGTTTTTACTCACATCCCAATGAAAAATTTAAAACTTGAAACTTACTTTTTTTGGAGCGATAAAATAACAAGTTTGTCTTCATTTAAAATGCTAAAGTTTTTTTCTGTGCATTCTTGGAAATTTTTTTCACTTGTGGAACGAAAGTTGGTATGCATTTTTCAATCAAAGCAAAACTTATTTTTTAAAAAACAATTTAATTTAAAATTTACGCATTTTTTAAGGAATTTTCAATAAGCATTCATAAAAAGAAGTATTGTACAAATACTAAGCAAGTTATAGCACAAACCCCATACCAACTTTTGTTATAAATTGTTTGACGTACTAGTAAATCAAATTTCATGTATGTATGTCGATTGTTGTAGGAGGAATAGCATTTTAAAATCACTTCATAAGTTTCAAGGTTTTTCTTAAAATAATTAAATGGTTAGCTTTTTATAACATTTTGACCACAAAATCTGTTTTACATCATATATACACATAGGAGGCAATCAAAAAACTATGAAAATCATTAAATTAAAAAAAAAAATCTGTAAATCGTACCATGTCCCCTTAAAATTGTAATAGGAGATTTCATTCAAACATTGGTCCTCATAATGGTCACTAAATTTAAGATATATAAATATAAAATATTTAAAATAAATGTCAAATCTGCTCAGATAAGAGCAAAGAAGCAAAATTACTTTCACGAGTTCTGTTATTCAGCTTCCTGTTAAGGTTTCCGACTACATTCGGAACCATGATTTTAAAAAAGCGCATAAATGGATAATTTTCATATTTAGTGTCACTTAGATTAGAATACATGTATAAAATTGTTTTAAGGACATTTTGAAAAAAAATTTAAATATAATATTTCGGCAAAAAATTAACTTAGAATAACCTTTTTTCAAAATGTTCTCCTTCTGTGAAAAATGCTTCTGTTATAATAATATTTGCCTGTATATAGCTCAGACCTTTGTACAGAGGTTCAATTATGATTTTTGAAAAATTTTGTATTATTTTCAGAGTTACAACCCATTGAAATAATTATCGGTGTTTTTTTCTTAAAATTTCTCCCCTCTGTTGTGGTAAAATATGGATAAACCCACTTCTAAGTTATATATTTCAAAAATTCTAGTTCACCCTCTGTACAGAGATTTTAGCTATATACAGGCAAAACATTATTATAATAGAAGCATTTTTCACAAAAGGAGAATATTTTGAAAATAGGGTCATTCTATATGTTCATTTTTTGTCGAAATATTGTACTAAAATAATTTTTTATTGTAATACTATTCTTAAAATAATTTTATATACATTTTCTAATCTAAGTGACACTATAAATATCATCAATATTATCCATTTATACGCTTTTTCAATATCAAGGTTCCGTACGTAGTCGGATACCATAAGGAAAGATTTTAATGACGAACTAAAACATATTTTCTTCCCTTGTGTGGTCATAGCTTTTTGATTGAGATGAATTTTGTTTGATAACTACAAATAATTATTACAATATTTTCCTGAAAAGTGTTGTGCAGTGAATATCGCGTAACACAAAGCTGAGGGGACTGAAATATTTTTTATTTCGTGTTAAAGGACATTGTTGTATATCGACAAAACTAAAATTAATTACAATTTATTAAATTTGCGTAGATTATATATACATGTATTTAATAAAAATACATGAAACAAAAACATTCATAAAATCTTAAAGAAATTTAATAGGAAATTTTCAAGTTTTTTGAAAAACAAGATATGCACTGAGTTTTTGGAAAATATCTGATATATCTCTGAGCATTGTCTTTTTACCATGAAATTTTCAACAAATTGTTCTATGTCATCCATTTGGTTATTTATTTCACCTTTTGAATGAACACATTGTGTGAGCTGCACATTCTTTTCATGTTGACCATCATTTCGAGGAGCTGCATTTTTCATTTCATTTTTGTCGTCGGAATTTGCATCAACGATATTTTTTAAGCTTTAAACCAACTCCGAAATGCCTTTTTCTACTATAATTGGGACTGTACATACATTAACCTTTACTGTAACGAATTATTCTAATGAAACAGTAAGATAGTCCAGTACGGCTGGTGTTTTCCGTGTTTGGTTCATTCCGAGAAGAGAAATCATCTCGCTTTGATAGAAAAATATGCAAGAAATTAGATAGCAGTGTGTCGGGACCGTTGCATTCTTTCTCGTTCACCAATATATCGTCTTAATAGTTTTCGCGTTAAACGTATTTCACTGTACTTCTTAAAATAATAACGAACATTGTTGGAAACTTCAATGGTAAATGGTGTTACCAAGAAAATAAATTTAAATAATTTCCGAAAAACATAAATCAAATTTAAAAATTAAAATGTCTCTTTGGATTTTTTTCTTTTCGTAATCATATAATAAGAAAGAATTTTAAAAAAAAAAATATTAAATAAAATAAGAACAAAATGCACTCGGTTTTTATCTTAAAAGATCGTAATTACATTCTGTACGTTGGTTTCGAAATCGTTTTATCTTGATCTATTCTATCACATAAATGAGAGAAAACCAATGTATTTATTATCTGCTGAAGAGCTAATGGAACTCGTGTAAGAATTGCTTGAAACCTGCTGTCGTGAGCTTGAATCCTTTTGCCTCTCCTGACCTGTTGTGAGGAGGAACAGCTTCTTCCGTATGGTCTGAAAGTCAAGCTACGGAAGTTTGGGGAGTGGAGTGCCAACTCTGGTTTCGTCTTTGTCATTTCGCAATGTTTCAATTTTATCAGAACTCTCAATAAAAGCATTTCTCTTCCCTCACGGTGCCACGTTAATTAACGATTAATCGATCATTTAAGTCAAACTGCGTGTTCCCTCTCATGTTTATTACGCTAATGACTCAAAGTGTAGAGGAGGCACACGTTAAATATGTTGATGATTAAAACCTACCATGGGGAATGGATGGCGAGTGAAAGAGCTGGCTTTTGTATCAGATCGCGACTCAAAATTGTGAGAGTAATTGTCTATGGGTAAGAGCGTATTAGACACACACAAAATTAAGCAACCATAAACAAACAATAAAACTATGAACTATAATTGTTTTTTAGTAAAAACAATATCTTCCATTTGACATAAAAGCACATTTGTTTGGTTAATGTTTCTCCGGCTAATACACAAATCTGCGAAGAGACAGAATATAGTTTATTATTAAATTCGCAGCCTTGACTCGGCTGGATACTGCAGCTCTTCACTTGTAAACTATTGTATTATCGTGTTTAAATATACATACATCCAAATTATATCGATATAAACAGAAATATTATCTGAAAAATTTGTGCACTTTAAAAATTTCACACTAGAGTAGATCTCTAAACATTTGCTTTCCTTGGATCTTTATATCAATTTATACGATTCAATGCATTTCTGTTTTATGAATCACAACAGACCCAATATTTAATTTTAAAAAAAGTACAGAATATTTTCTTAAAAAAATGCTATAACAACAAACAAAAATTTGAAGTGATTTTGTTATACATGGGATTGTCGTAGCTCAGTGGTTTTGGTCACGAATTCATGGCCGGAAATGTTAAGTCACATTTTCAAAACAAGAAGATTCATTGTATTGAAGGGCTGATGCACATTAAATTAATCGAGGTTTTAATTATTTGCATTAAAGTGGTGTGGAAGCTTGGAGAGGGGTGTGGTGTGGCGTATTGAATACGAAAACACACAGTCAGGCTATATATATATACATATAATTTTATTTGCAAGAACATACTAAATCGCCATCTTACACCCAGAGCACGTTCCTGCTCTCTGCTTACAGCCGAGACCCTAAAATGGTCCTCGCGCATATCCTTTAGAGGAGTTTCTTTCGGAACGTAGGGTAAATGGATTCTAGGAAACCCTTCTCCCCTACTTCCTTAGGCAGTAACACTATCCACTCTCGGTCTCTGACGTCATCAATTGTTTGCGGAAAAATGTTCGCTACAGCGGCAACTCGAATGTTGTCTTCGTACTTGAGCAGAGTTAAAAATGACGAGTTCCGTCACTAACAACCCTAGTGTTGTTTTGCAGTGTACAATGTATATTAAAATCAAATCAGATAAGCACATACATTCTCTACACACATAGCTATTAGTTAAATGGTTAGAATTTCTCATCTTTTTTCCCACTATTTTGACATAACCGTTGTAGCCGAGTGTTCATCATCGTGAACTCGTGACTGGCGTTGGGTTTGCATCAAACAGCGAGTTTCAGTTGTGGTGCCTCTAAACATCCATATTGTAGAAAGTCTTATTCACATTAAATCTATCGAAGCGAACGATCTATGATTGGTATTGTGAGGAGGTTTACAGAAGCGGTAACAGCTGACCCCAGGAGCTGTCACGCGGGGATAAATCTTTAATTCTGGGAAAACCGTTTGTCTCTTACCAATGACCTTGTAAATATCCTCCTGGATATCGCCCTGGAAATAAAATGTATTTGTCACATACATCTCTTTTGGGAGTGGCAAACGTTCTTCAGGTATTTAGGTTGACTAAGTTCCCCATATGACCACTTTTCTTCCAAGATATTTTCTATGAACAGGCTATATGTTTTACCCTGTGAACGATATTTGTTTAATTTCTGTGTTGTTCGACTGATTATGTCACCCAACCGGTATAGTGGCTAGTGACGCAGACTGTGTTGCCGTAAGGATTGGGCTCGAATCCCGGAAAAGACATAGATGTTTGTAAATGTATAATGCCTTTGCGGCATGGATGTACTCTAAATAGCCGTCGAGCTGCATGTCTTCTTTTGTGGTTGGTGGAAGAGAGGTGGGAAGCCCCTGGCTACCCCCAGGGTTTCCTTCCTTTAAATTAGGGTGGAACAGAGCAAAATCGAACTGTCACCTGCATGGTTCTCAAAGCTAAGGCTAACGACAGGAGTAAAAATTCTAGCCCTTAGCCGCGATAAATTTTGCGGGCCTCTATCTGACTTCGTCAGGCAGGTGGCATTAGTCACAACAACAACAACATGACGGATTATGGTTTATAAATGTAAATGAACAGAATATTAAAAGGAAATGGACATCTGCGATTTCTATTGGAGAAAACTGAAAATTCCGAAAAAGATATTGATTTAAAAAAAGCAAAAATCTGATTAAACAAGGTTTTGGAGGTTGTATGGCGTGAAGTGGATGTGGTGACTGAAACGCCCTCTTAGGTGTCAACTCGTCAAGCTATTGTGGTTCAAAATTACGAGAAGTTTTGCCTGTGGTCTGGGGATCGTTTTTGAACATAATTAGGTTTTTAAAAGTATTCACAATAATTAAGAGTATTTTCTTTTTTGTAAATCTCTAAATTTGATTCATTTTTGAGGGAACTTGTTTAAAGTAAAACTGTGAAATTTATTAGGAAATAGTTGAACTTAAGGTATCCGACTACTTTCGGAACCGTGATTTTAAAAAAGCGCATAAATGGATAATTATCATGATATTTAATGTCACTTAGATTAAAACACAAGTATAAAATTGTTTTAAGGACATTTTGACAAAAAAAAATTACTTAAATACAATATTTTGGCAAACAATTTACTTAGAATAACCTTTTTTCTAAATACTCTCCTTTTGTCAAAAATGCTTCTATTATAATAATATTTTGAATTCATATAGCTCAGATTTCTGTACAGAGGTTCAACTATGAGTTTTGTAAAATTCACATTATTTTCAGAGTTACAACCCATTGAAATAATGATCGGAGTTTTTTTCATAAAATTGCTCCCCTCTGTTGTCGTAAAATACGGATAAACCCACATCTAAGTTATACATTTCAACAATTCTAGTTGTGTCTCCGTACAGAGGTCTGAGCTATATACAGGCAAAATATTATTATAATA
>BMAV01015854.1:45068-100408 GCA_019973955.1 Trichonephila inaurata madagascariensis
AATATATTTGCCTGTTACCTGTTCTTGTTTTAAAATAAATCCTTTTTGATAATAGAAATGTCCTTTAGATTAAATAATATTAATATTTTATCAAACAGTTACTTTGATTTTACTACAGTAAATTACTTTTTTATTAAATTTCGAATTGTGCATTATTCATATCCCATACTATGGATGGTACATGATTCTCTGTGTGTGTGACTTTCGTTTCTCCTCCTTCTTTTCAGTTTGGAGTGCCCAAAAAGCAAGAGGCAGTCAGAGAGGTTTTTCAAAATTTAAAAAAATATTCAGAACGGTAAAGAAAAAGGACAATGTATACTTAATCGTTTGCAGCACTATCAAATTTCAACAATGAGTAACGAGAGATCAATTCAATAGGAATACCGTAATGTTAAAAAAAATGGCAATTAATATATTTTAAACATTATTTGATCATTGCATTATTATATTATAAAAACATTTTGTTTATCTATGTCTGTGTGCATGAAAAATAATGAAAACAATAATAATAATTCATTATGTTTTCAATTTTCGTTCTAATAAATGTTTTTTTTTTTGTTTCCAAATCTGATATAAAGGTACACATTTTTATGTGCGGCCCGCGAGATTATAGTATTTTTCCGAAGAGGCCCGCAAGGTCATTTGGATTGGACACTTCTGCTGTAGAGGATCAAATCAGCCGAGGAGCACCTAACGGTCACCATAACTTTCTTTAGATGGAGTTTTGGTTTTTGGATCTTTTTCGGCGTCTTGCCACTACTTTGAAGGTCGCCGATTAGCGTACGGAATTCACTTTTCGTCACACGTCACAATTCGATTGAGAAACGGATCGTTTTGGCTGAGCAAAAAAAGTGCAGAAGACGTTCCAAATCGTTTATATTTTTATTCCCATTCAATTCATGAGGAACCCATTTGTTCATTTTTTGAACACTTCCAAACATTTATAGGTTACGAGAAAAAATTGTAGGAGTTACGAGTAGTTCTACATAGTCTCTAGAAGTATTGCCAGGATTTTGTTCAACTATCGCTCGTAGGACATTGTCCGACCTTCTCCAGTGTTCATTTGTGAAACTCTCGTCACCAAATTCGATCTTTGTGTACCAACGTGGAATGGTAATTTTTTTTACTGAGCCGTCTCCAAATGCGGTATTAATGTTTCGTGGAGCTGCTGCAGAATTATAATTCCTTTTCCATTCATAAAAACAACTCTCTAAATTCTAGAGAATTCTTCCTACAATTAAACATATTTAATTTTAGAAGATTTTTTTAATTAAAACATATCAAATGAGATTGAGCAAGGGTTAGCTTTAAAAGGATATATAATATATGGATACATCAAAAAAGTCTTATTAGAAAAAAAATCTCAAAAACGCACTGGTGAAAACTGAACATTTAATATGTTACAACCTAATATGGATTAAATGTAATACATGACCATTAATTATTATTCAGAATAAAAATTAAGTTTTAATAAAAAGCTATATTAAAAGCTAAGTGGGAAGTTTACTGGGTTCGCCCCCCCCCCCACTTTTATTTCATAACTAGTGCTTGGTATTTTAAAGGTACTTTTAAAGGTACTGTAATTTTAACTGTACAAAATATTAAATATATATATATATATATTTATATAAAATATTTGCATTCAATTGTAGATTGATTCTAACTGAAAAATCAGTATTTTCGTACAACTTACCAATTCCTACGGACTTTTTAAAATAGCTTAGTAAAATAGTTGTTAATTTTTAATATCCTAACATTCGAAGTAAATAAATTTAAATAAATAAAGTTAATTTATTTAAAATAATGTTTTTAATAAGTTATGCACTATAACATGCGAGTGAGTGAGTGTATGGGTTTATGGCGCAAGAGCCAAATCTGGCTAAGCTGCGCCCAAACATTTGTTAAAATTATCTGTGATCTAGGCGTGAAAAGAAGAAAAGAAGAAATTGGATGACAAAATGGAGGGTCGAAAATAGGAGAAGGATCACTAGGGTACCCCGGGGTCGTGACACCCGTGTTTACCAAAGATAGTAAACCCCTTGGGAAAAGGAAAAGATCACTAGGGTACCTCGGAATTGTGAAATCCGTACTCACCTAAAGAAGGTGAGCAACTGAGGGGGCTATAACATGCGAGTTTGGTACTTATTTTTTTCCAGTTCATATAGCATCTTCCATATTTTTTTAAGAAATTTGCCCCATTTGTTCTCTACAATTATTTTTATAGTGAAAAGAGCTTATTATTCTAGCCTTCGAATATTTTATTTATTGATCTTAATGTTTTTAACTACGATGGTATGAAAAAAGATTTTTGTTTGTATTTTATACAAAACTTGTTTTTCAAATGTAAAATATTTAAAATTAATTTTTTTCCTTTAATAAATAAGACCAAATTTCTTAATTATGTTAATAGATTGTTTACATTTTTTTTATGTATTTATTTTTTAACTTTTTTGTTTGTAACACATTAAATGGAATGAAGTACTGTTAAAGTTGAAACAGTTTTTTAGGGTTAAAAAAAGTCTCAAAGTACTTCATTTTCCAAGAATCTTGCCTTTTTTTTATTTGTATGAAATAAACTATTGGCAATGGAATGTTACTTTACATAAAAAAAGGCCTCTCTTTAAAAAAATTACCTTGCATGAGGCATTATGTTTTTCATTCAGAATCATGGATTATAATGAAAATCAGTAGTTTACATTTTTTTTTTTTTAAATAAAAAAGGGGTTTTAAAAAAAAATTTCAATTAAAAAAAGCTAAGTTTGTTACTCCCCCCCCCCTTTCTATTGCTTAATTGTTGCAGTGTTTTCACAGATTTAATTGTGTGATGTAAAGGAAATAAAGAAGAGTTTATCGAAATAAGTGTGTGTGTTACTAGAAAGTGAATTGATTTAAATTTACGTCGCACTCTAAGGAAACAATAATGCTATTGACAACGAATCTCGTAATTTTATCCCACGGTGAAAAGTTCTAAAAAAAAAGATAGTGACAATATTCTGTTACAGTTGAATTAAATTGAAATAACAAAAACAAAACCAGAGCTGACACCCCCTCTCTGAACTTCCGTAGCACGACAACATGAGAACTTTGAGTTTTAAAATATTTCACGCCCATCACACACACACACTCAACAAGTAGGTAATTTATTGGAAAGAAAAAAAACATGACAATTTATTAGTCATAGAACTGTAAACATTGAATAATTCTGTAACTAATTAGTAATTTCTTTGAGTCTCTTGTATTACCGGGACATCTTTGAATATATTAGGATGAATTACTTTTGGTTTATTAAAGTTTTAATATATCATGATGTGCTCTATTATTACATGTTGTTTTATGATTATTTGTTCCTTATTGTAAATTTTTTTAGAAAACGATTTTAAAATGTTGAAAGTTATTATACACTAAATAATTATACATAAAACCTCATTAATTAAAGCAAATTGAAATAATTACTGATTCACTTAATTGTAAAATAGGTAATAGAAAAGTAGTTAATTTATTAATCACGACGTTCGGATTACTTTTTTATAACTGCTCGTATATTACCTGCGAACAATTTCATTACATTAAAGAAGGGAGATATCAGTATACAAAAAAATAAAGTCTACTATTTCTCTTAAAGAACGACAAGCGTTATCAAATAAATACACATTTTTTTCTTCTGATATGAAATGTCACGCTTTAAATGCAGGCATTTCTCGGAACAACTTTTATAAAGAAATGCTTTAAAAGGAAAATATAAGACATCGGGAAAAAACATTTGTTACTCCCGACTTGTAGTTGTTTCTCGAATACGTGAAACTATGAATTTTGTCAGATATTGAAAATATTCAAAATAGAACACATTTTTATAAATAATTCGTGCCATTTCTCTTTCGTTCGTAACAACAAAATGATATTTTTCGCCACTGGAAAAGTATAAGGCATCATTCAATTTATAAGATGTAGAATGTTCCATCTTGTAGCAGAGTTTTTTTGAGAGGCTAATTCTAAGAAAGGTTCAAAAGAGGCAATAGTAAGAGTTTTTGGATGACTTTTTTGTAATCAGTATTCTAGGTTAAATTTGTTTGTAGTTGAACGTAATGCATATTTAGAAATATTTATTTTTTGGTTCATTGAATGATTTTGTTTATCTAATTAATTTTATTAAATTTAAAAATAATTTATTGGTAAAAGATTATTCTACACTGCTGGCCACCGTAAATGCAGCACCCTGAAGGAAGCATGCAAATAACATGATATTTACAACATTAATTAGCGGAGGTGAGATAGGCAAATGATGAGAATTTCAGCGCAGAAACACAACACACGTGCCTGTGCGGCCACCTCAAAGCGCTATTTAAAGCTTGGAAATTTTGATGATTTCAAGTTCGGCAATTGCGTTTTTCTTATGGTTTTTTTAAAAAAAAAAACGATCAGTCATGTCTCGTAGAAAACAGCGATCAGCTTTTGATCAAGTATCCGAGTTCGACAGAGGAAGGATAGTGGCCTACCGAGATTGTGGATTACCTTTCAGGGAAATTGGTAGTCGTGTTGGACGAAACCAAACAACTGTAATGCGGATATGTGATCGTTGGATGCAGGAGAGTACGACGGACCGACGTGGACGATCGCATCCACCTCAGTGCACCACTTCTCGTGAGGACAGGCAAATTGTGCGCATTTCAGTGACGGATCGCTCAGTCACATCACGAACCATAGCACAGCGAAACTGTAACGCATCATTCAGTGTCTGCACGTACCACTCGACGCTGTTTACAGCAGAGTGGTCTGTCCGCAAGACGTCCATTGCTTGGTCTACCCTTGACGCCGAACCACAGATGTCTCCGCCGCCAATGGTGCAATGAAAGCAGAATGTGGGTGGAAAAATTGAATGAAGTTGTCTTTACTGACGAGTCACTCATCTGTCTGCAACACCACGATGGTCGGATTCGAGTCTGGAGATACCGTGGAGAGAGGATGCTGAACAGTTGCCTTATACACCTCCACACTGGTCCTGCACCGGGTATTATGGTACGGGGTGGTTTTGGATATCACTCTCACACTCCTCTGGTACGCATTGCCGGTACTTTGAACAGCCAGAGCATGAAAGTGTTAAGTAACTTAAATGCAAATCATAATACCACTTAAAAGGCTTTGATAATCATTGATCTCAAGCATAATTGAAATATTTGAACTTCTTGTTTTTACAAGTTTTGTTAGTGCTTCTCAAACTTTAAATATTTGTGAGCCAATTTTCTGTCATAATTTTCATAGCACCCCCTTTTCACAATAACAATATATTGAATGAATAATAATGTAGTTTGGTGTAAAGCTACAATGCAACTTTAATTATGAACCGTAGAAATTATATCTAGATAAATATCAAATTGTGTATATAAGTTTGTATATGACATATCCATGGGAGTCATTAGTAAGTAGTAATTTTTTTTCAATTGAGTACTGATAAATTATTTATCAAATGCTTTGTGTGTACTGATACATTTATAAGTATATATCAATGTAAATATGTATTTTCTTATAATGCCAGACTGTATTTTGTTTTGCTTCCTCTCAATAAATTAATAATTATTTTAAATATTTTATTTTCTACTTTTCAATACACTCACGCCTCCCACATTGGGTTATCACGTCCTTCTTGGGGAGCTCGCCACAGTTTAAGAAACGCTTTTTTCAAAATAAATTATTCTTATCAGGCAATGCTTAACATGAAGTTTTACTCTTTCCTCACTGAATATCTCTCTCTCTTGAGCTAACATATGAAGTATGCAATTTATAAAACAACTGTTTAATAATTTAATTTCGAGTTTTTGTTCCTGAGGATAAAAGAAATATCTTATCAAAGAAAATGATTTCTTCATCGAGTTGAGCTGTACGAAACAGACAGAGAAGTTATTGACATTGTACATTCAGTGATAGACATAAGTGTTAAAACACACTTTGCATTTTATCAAAAAAAACGGGAGAGAATTTTGATTCCTTATTTCTACATCGACACAAATTTTTTGTGTATTTTTTAGAATATTCTTAACTGTAGAATTTTAAATTAAATTTTAAATTCATGAATTTGCAAAAATTAATATAATTTTTTAACCTAATAAAACAATTGGATTAAAGTGGAAAAACAGTTATTTGAATATCGAGATAAAAATGCGGTTTACATTTTAGGCTTAATCTTCAGCTTTTGATATTAACTTTGAATTTATTTGTCTTGGAATTTAGCAACTTGATTAAGAAGAAATCCTTCTCATTCTTCTAGAAGAAGTATTTTTTCAAATGATCCACGTTCAGTACACTGTATTTCCTTACACCTTTAAAAAGTTATTTCCTTAATTCAGGGGACCTCAAACTGTGGGGCTGCCCCCTAGGAGGCGTGATAGTTCTACGTTGCTGTATGAGGAAGGCCCGATTGAAAATTGTGATTGAAAATTGGGTCGCAAAAATTGAAAATTTGAGAAGTACTGCCTTAATAGCTCAATTGTATTTCAGTAAACATATTAAGCTGGATTTTCGAAGGTATGTAACAAATGAGAGTTTAATTGCAAACTTGTGTGAGGCAATGATAACCACTTCGCAATTGATCTGATAGAAGTGATAGATCTGATACGTTGAGATCATTTTCCTGAGAGAAGGATAAGCTGTTATGTAAATAAAGTATACACTTTATTTATGCAAAAACTTTTTTACTGAACTTCTCTGAATTTAAACTTCACTGAAGATTATATTTCGGAATATTCAAATAATTATGCTTGTCCATTGTCTCATCACTGAATTCACGTTTGATGACACCTACACGTCACATGCAATCCCATACGATCACATAGTTGCCCCAAAGAGTTCGTGTTCTTGAACATTCATGAACAACCTTTACTTTTAGCTCAGGGTGTTTTCAGTTATCTCAAATTAATCTATTTCCTTTGAAAAAATTAAATAGAATTTACTTTTTTTTGGAAAAATAGTGCCTTTGATTAAATGATTTTCTTTTTTTTTCGATTGGTTTTATTAATGTATATGTTTTTTTTCTATCTACTTTAGATTTGTAACCATCCCGATGAAGAATTCTTCTAATAGGGTTTTTGGTGAGCTACTTTGTTGAAACCCTTATTGACTGTTCTAGTGACAAAACTGACCAAATGTTCAGTCTAAAATTCCCTTTGCTTAGGGAAAAAGACAGACTCAGTAGCTGTGTGATTTTTTTAAGTTTTTATTTTTGCTTTCGCCAAGGGGCAGCAAAATGCGACGTTTTGTTTTTAAACAAACTATAGTTAAAGCAATAAAAAAAGGCTTCTTTAATTAATCGAACTAAAAACTAAAAAATAATTCTTAGTATTAGAATAAAATGATTAACGAGAAAATTAATATCATTATGGTAAAAGAGTGGGATATTCGATATCAATTGTTAAAATTTCTTACTACTTCAATTCCGAAATGCATAGATAGTGTAAAAATGTAGTACAAAGCGCGCGTGCTTTATTTTATTAATCATTTTATTCTTATATTAAGAATTATTATTTTTTATTTTTAGTTCAATTAACTAAAACTACGTGTTTTTTAGTTTTTTTAAACTGTAATTTATTTTTCATTTTTTATTTTGATCTACAATAAAAGTGTGTTTCTTAAACTATCATTTATTTATTTATGAATTAATCCTAAATGCGTCATTTTCTTAGACTTTAGCATATCCATTAGCATCCTATTAATTTGTCGATACGGCCTGGTTTGCAAAATATAGGACCAGGTAACAGAAGGAAAACTAGAAGAGCTAAGATTGAAATATTTCATGAGGAAGAAGGTATAAAGTCAATGATATTTTTCACTAAAATGATCACTATTTATATTAAATACGAGTGTTTTCACTTTAGGGTTGTAACTTAATCTTTTTTAGTCATCAAATCTGAAATGGGATGTGGAATTAGTCGCCAAATGTGGAGTGAGTGAGTGAATATTAACGTTGCACTGTTCAGCCACACGAGGGCTTTTGGCGACGGGCCACGTAATTTTGAACCATGGTCAAGTGACGTGGACGACACCTGAGCTGGCACCTCCTTTCCTAACTACCACACTACACCAACCTGAGGACATTTCAGCTCTCGACAGATTTAACGTGCATCGCTGCCCTACACGGCCGCTAAATGTGGAAATGGGAAGTCGTTGATCCTGTTGATCTTGATCAGAAAAATGGAACAGAATTATTAAATTATTGTTTTGTCATCGGTCCTTGACAAGTTTGCAAAATTTCGAATTCGTCTTTTTTAAAGTGGATAAAAGTCGAATTCAAAGCTTCTGTTACATACACGTGAAGCCAATAAACAGGTGTTAAAAGTACAAATTGACTTTTTTTGAGAGTGATAAGTTTTGTTTTATGAAAATACACAGATGATTATTTTGTGAGAAAAAAATATTAATTGAGTAACATATATAATAAGTGAGTGAGTGAATAAAGAGCCTTTTATAAAAGTGTTTACGGTTTACTTCTGAATAATATTTACGGAATTATATTGACTTGACATCGGAAAGTTCAGTATATCTTAAATGTGTAATAATTCCTTTGAATATTAGAATATACATAGAAAAAGAAAAGAAATTGTTGAAACGCTGAAAAAAAAATTTGGTTGGCAAAATACTATTAATTCTACTTCATTAATTTTAATGCGAAATATTTCATGACTGAAAAAAGAATGTTTCAAGTCGATAATTTTTCCTTTGTTTAGAGATATTTTTTTGCGTATAAAAAGGAATTAATAATTTTCAATGCCTTTTAATTTGAATTACGTACAGTAATTTTTTAAATGCATTTTGTATTTGTAATGGTCCTTGGATTCACATTTTATCTAAAAATGTTTCTTTTTAAATGGCGTTTTCGTAGCTTAATGAAAATGGTTAAAGAAGTTTATATTCTTTTGGCAATCTATTTAAAAACTCCTTATGTATTGAGACGTTTGAAAAATTAAGAGAGAAAAAGTATGGCTATGAAAAGTCTATTTTTTCCATTTTTCTATAAACCATTGATTTTAAAAATCGTACCACAAAATAATTCAAACAGTGAAATGTGTTTTAAAACGCAATATAATTTTATTTATTTTTTATAGAATTGAATATATCAAAGAAACTACGTTTGAAATAGTTTTTCAAATATTTCTGATGTAAGCTAGAAGTAATGTATGGAAGCATCGCATCTTGTTCAATTCATACTATTTGCTCACACTCTCTATATATTTATTTATTTTTTCTTCATGGAATTTTCAATCGTTAATAAAATGCATTTTAAAGCACTCAATTAAACTTAAATTTTATATACATGATTATTTTGGATGACAATACAATAATTTAACTATAATTAATAAAAATTAATTTATTAAAACTAATTATTTAAAGAATTACAAATACAGTCACGTTGGCATCATTTTTGGCGACTTGTGTCAAAACTTGGAAAGCTTTTTTTTCCCTCACGATTTAAGCATTCAGTTGAACTGAAATTTTATATACGCGATTGTTTTGGATGACAATACGATACTTTAATGATAATGAATAAAAATTAATGACCACTTAATGTTGTGATTCTGTCCTATGTATATACATATTTATATTAATTGTAATTATTTAATAAAAAGTAGCTAAAATAAAATTTTTCTTTGTTGATCTAAGTAGGAATTGACTTCAATTTTTTTTTATACATTACTTGTTTTTTTTATATAAACATGAATTAACATTATATAATTTTTATTTTAAATTACGAAATATATCAAGCATTTCAAATGGAAATAAAACCGGAAAAATATGCTCATAGTTAAAAAAATAGTTCGCACAAATTGCATATTATATAAATATATATATTAATGATTATTAATATTAAATTTCATGATGATCTCATGAAAATAGACATTTTCGCTTTTTATATCGTATTATTTTCTAAGAAGACTTTTGAAATACATTTATATTGAAATTAAATGTTAGTATAAGCACAGAGAAACACCAGGATATTTTGATTAACGAAATCACACACACACGTACTTTTATATTTAACATAAAACCACATGTCACTCTGACTCTGAAGTTCATTCTGACGCAATTCTCGGGACCATGAGATCAACACAAATTTTTTTATGATTCATTTTGTTATAGCAATAAGTAAAATAACTTTGTCCAAAGTGAATTTATAATTTACTAGTTTTATATAATTATGAAAACGGTGCAAGAATAAATTCTTGGAAATACCGGCAATTACGAACTTATAACAATTCCACATAATATATTTCCTTAGAAAAATATTGATCATATAATAATCGCGTACAATACTCATTCCTTGCGTTAAATTCTCATTAGACTACATTTTTTATACAAAGTTTGTAGCGCGCCCTTTTACTGTTCCTTTTGGGGAGAAATACTTCTTTAACTGGTGTTTGAGTTAAAAACCGCTTTTCATAGAGATAACTCAATTTCATGCTTATTTGAGTGCTATTTAAACTCTAACAAAGTGAGTGTTAGAGTTGGTCGTTAGGCTGCTATTAAAGTGAGATTACTGAAGTGACTATCGGAAAGTCTTTGGAGTTCTTTAAAAGATACTTTTGTCCGGGATATACAATTAACCCGGGTGACACCTGAAGAGTGCAGTTACAACGGATCACCAGCAGGTAAGTGCATAATTCTTATGAATATTAGACTTATGTGTCTTATGAAATTAGGATAACTATTAAATTTAACTGCTCCCATGGTTTAAAACATGGCTTGATAGTAAATTGCTATACCGATAAACTTTTTATAACAATTTCTAATCGTTTTGTGTCCCAAACTTCACCAGTGAACGCAGAGTCTCGAAAAGTTAACGTGTCTAAAGTAAACGAATGACCTTTCTTCTTTCTCTTGGAGATAGGTAACTATGAAAAGCAAGAGCGACGTACCCCTGAGATTCCCAAAATATGTGCTTCTATTTTTCAACTGTTTCCCTTGCAATTTGTCTCTTTCAATCATTCCCTTGTTTCTATTATTCTCTTTCTATTATTCTCTTCCCATTGTTTCGACAGTAGGTCTACATCTGTGCTGTAGAAAGACTTTGGTTGATTCTCGAGGGAGTCCTGCATAGCTTCCTTAACCTCATCATTCGAATGGAACCGTAATGTTCCCTTCAGTGAAAAAGGTGGAGAACATTTCAGGGAGAAAAATCAGGACTGTACGGTGGGGTTTTTTGGATTGGATTTTCACCAAATTTTTTTTGAGGTTGTCGGGATTTCACTAGAGACGTTTGGGTCGGTATTGTCATGGAGATCTGGTATCGTTTACAACCCTTAACGAAATTGCAGTGCTCGCCATAGACTGCCCCATTCGTTGATAATTGCCCGCAATCCGAAACCATACTACCACGCATGGCTCCATCCAGACGTATCCATGAATAGCACGATTTTATTTTTGTTCTATTTTCTCTACCAAGAACAAATTTCATCATTAGACGTTGTGAGGCTCCCACCCGTAGGGACCTCATTTCTACATTATCTACGTGACCTGTTTCTGAGGGGAAGAACGAAGGAACACTCAAATCATTCTTTTTTAAACCTTTTATTAAAGTATTAGCTTAAGCACAATACACAACAATAATAATTAAGTAAGTTGATCTAGAATGAGAAGACGCAACACGCATTGACCACTGAATCTTTATAGATAATTTCTTTAACGCTATTATACGTATTTTCCTTATAGCTTATATAAAATTGCTTACCGCTATCCTAGATAATCAGCTACTTTCTTTATCTGTTCTGGAGTGACTTTAATCCGACAGTATTCCTTATGGCCTCGAACCCACCTTTGTTTCGGTAGTACCAGCACGGCTAGGCTGTTTTACGGAGTTAGGCTTTTTCTAACTTTATTTCCAATCGCAGCTAATTCTCCACTTAGCGACTTCACTTCCCACTTAACAATCACTTCTACGCATAGACATAGATCCGGACATAGACCCCGCTCTACTGCTAACTTCCAAAATATATATCATTCCTAATTTACATAACCACGTACTTCTTCTTGAGTTGGTTGGAAGGAATTGCCATTTCGGCCCCAAAGAAACCTCAAGAGGACATTAATAGCTATCGCGATGAAAGCCCCGTCACAACGTCGTATGTGGTGTACACCTTCTACCTCCTTTCATATCCATCTTCCATTTCGAAACAATTGCACGGGCCAATTTTCATTTGGGCATCGCTTATATTTATAAAGCTTTGCCTCAGTCACAAATATATCTTTTGTTTTTGTTAAATTAAAGAATGTCTAACTCATTCTGTAAGAGTATGACTATTACCCGAATATAGATAATTGACGAAGGGATATATCAGCTTAAATGAGGCTTAACAAGGTACCTCAAACGACAGTATTCGCAAAAATGCAACTTGAACGTAGTTGCTTACTTTAGTATGAGTCATTTATTTTCTTTTAAAAATATTGATTATTTTTTTCATCTATTCCCTTCATATCAAATTATAACATTTCTTTCTCTTCAATTGCCATACCATGAAATCATTAATGCATATTTTTATAGTTAATGAAACAGAAAGAAAACCTCATTGAAGAATTATTTCTATATATATATAAATTTCAGCATTTCTTAAGGTAAATTCCAGGTTTTGAGTATCAATTTCCGCATTTCGTAAAGTACCCTAATAAATATTGAACACATTTCGAATATCTTCTTCAGGATTCCGGATATTTCTAAATGAGCAGTAACTGCTGAAATATTCAAATGAATGGCGATTTTGAAATTTATGCTTTTTTTAGATTTGAAGCAGACACTGATCGAATCCCTGTATGAATACAAAATTACGGATAATACAATATTTTGAAAATAGCTAATATTAATCAAAATACCTTTAACTGCTAAATTATTTCAGCATAATAATTCAAAATAATCTTCAACAGTCTCAAACAGATAATTATACGGAAAATGTAGAGTAACTTTTAACCGCATCATTTACACTTCTTTGAAGCAAATATAAAATCAATATGTTTTATATGCTTATGCTAATTTAAAATATATGTTAAACATATTTCAACTCTAACAATACACCAAAACGAAATGTTTCAAGTCCATTAAATGTATATTTTAGAAAAAATGTTACCATAAAATGACATTGTAAATTTCATTACATTTCTGTGGCTTGCCATGGAGACACTTTAGTCTCAGAGTTTATTCAAATATGTATGAGACATGTTTTTTCAAACGCATAGCTTTTGTCAAACTGATAATTTTATTTAGTACCCCATCTCTATTTTCTTTGAGCAAGCAACAGATTCCTTGTTTAACTGTGGGAAACATTTAAGAGAAAAGGCAGGTCAAGTAACTTGCCGCCAAAATGCCTTTTCAGATTAGCTTTATGTCTCAACAATTAAACTTAATGTGGCTAGACTTAAACACTGAAAAGGTAAAAAATAAGTATTTAAAAATACCATTATGAATTCATAATATGTTCAGTTAAAAAGGAAAAAAAACCTCCATTTATTAGAGATTTTACAGAAATTTCTGAATAAAGTAATAATAATAAAAGAGTATTTGAAAGTGATTCCTTAAGACGTATTTTGCTGAAAGAAAATTTCTTTAAAAATAATTATCAGCTCTATTCTGTTTTTTTTCAATGAAATGAAGTTTTATTAAAAATTAATTTCACAGTTTAGTTCATTATTTAATTTCTTTCTAGGACAATACGGTAACTTTCGTAGTGAGTGATTTAACCAGTGGTCAGAGGTAAACAGAGCCTATAGAAACATTTCAATTAAATCCCATATCCACACTTAACACATGGTGCGATTTATGCAAAAAATTTTAATTTAAGGAATTTAAAATTTTTTTGGTTGTCTCCTATGTAAGTATACTATGTTAAACAGATTTTGTGTTCAAAATTTCATAAAAAACTAGACATGTAATTTTTTAAGTAAAAAGCTTAAAATTTGTGAAGTGATTTCAAAATGCTACTCCTCCTACAAAAATGTACGTACATGCATGAAATTTGATTTACAAGTACGTCACACTATGTATAATAAAAGTTAGTATGGGTTTTGCGTTAACGTGATTGGTATTCATACAATACTTCTTTTTATGAATGTTTATTGAAAATTCCTTAAAAAAGGCATAAATTCTGAATTCAACTATTTTTTTTAAAAGAAATATTGCTTTGATTCAAAAATGCATACCAACTTTTGTTACATGTACTATTAGTAATAGATAAAAAAAATTCAAAGCATTTTACGCAATAGAAAAAAGCCTTAGCATTTTAAATGAAGACAAACTAGTTATTTTATCTTTCTGAGATAAGTCAGTTTAAAGTTTTGATTTTCCTTAGAAATGTGAATAAAAACGAGCGTGAAAGCTATCATAATTCTGCGTTTTTTACGTTTAGAGCTTTCAAATTTTGTGAGGTTATAGAAAAGTACATGAAAAATAATTTAGGCTAAAAAAAATAAATTTGATTTTTTGACCGATTTTGGTCAATTGAATCGTACTGTGTCCCCTTAAAATATTTCTTTTACGCAAATAAAACATTCAATGATATAAAGAGCTATACTTGTAGAATTATTTTAACCATGATAATCACAAATCAATCTGATAATGGCCCCATGATTAATGTGCCACTATTTGATCATGCATAAATAAAATGGGCAGATTTAAATCAATACATTAACTAATCAGGTATGCATCTACCGTTTTATTAACACAAAGAGTAATTTTTCTGTATAATAGTCTGTTAAATACAGTGCTTCTCAAACTTTTATTGTCTGCAGCGCAATTTTCAATCATAATTTTCATCGCCTACCCCCTCTCCATACAGTAACAATGTATCGAATTCAATAATAATATGATTTGAAGCTAAGGATGCAATTCGATTTTAATTAAAAACCGTACAAATTATCAAGATAAGTATTAAATATTTTGTGTATCATTTTATATATGTCAAGCCCATTGGTTCATAGGTCATTATTAACATTGTTCTTAGTTTGATATTGATAAGTTAATTATCAGTTAAATGGAGAGAGCAATCCAATATATTTATAAATGTACATATATCAGTGTAAATTTGTACTTTGTTATGTCAGAATGAATTTGGTTTTGTTTCCTTTCAGTAAATTAATAGTTTTTTAAAACGACCCTTCATTTTTAATATGCTCTTCCCCCCTCAAAGGTTTGTCACATTCCCTTAGTGGGGTGTGCCCAACAGTTAGAGAAACACTGTTTTAATATTCTTTGGTTTATTTTTTAAATGATTTGATTTATTTATTGAATTGCATTAATTTAATTTTTCATTTTGTCAAAAAGTACTATGACTTTTCTTTAACATAAAAAAACTCATATATCTAAACGTCTTTTCCTTTGGTGTAAAACGTAACATAAAAATTAATTTTTGATTTTACTTTAGCCTACACCACATAAAATACATTTTATTCACCATAAAACACAAGCTTACGTGCATACACACAACAACTTTATTCGTGATACAATGTATTATTTTTGTTCAAATTACATTATTCATGTGGGACATTTTGGCTTGTTTTCTGCTCTGTGGGAATCAAGAGATTCTTAAAGATCTCTCAATCTTAAGATTAAGTTGGTAGAGCATTTCATGTGACTTCTGAGACATTTTTTTCGTGCAGTAAATAAAAAATTCCTCTGGGAGCTGTCATGTTAACAGAATAATAGATATCGTGTTAGCTATTTTTAGCTAGATTAGAAACGGTACTATGTGAATAGTGTTTATGGTTTACAGAGAAAGAATATGAAAAAACAGAAAGATATACTTTTTGCCTCTGGCATCTGTTATATACCGTAAAATCCGGAGTATAACGAGCAATTTTAACAAAAAAAAACATACAAATAAATAAATAAGATCGAAATTTACGAGTGCGCGTTATACGCCGGGTATAAAAATTATAGCTTCAAAAATAAAAAAAGGACTGAGCATAAAAAAAAACTTGACTTCTACATAGATCAAAACAGTATTTATTTAAAAGAAATGACTTTCCTAATGAATTAAAAGGGCTGTAATTGTTGTGAAGTATGCTACTTTTTAAAAATCTTGGTATAATACCTCCAATAAAGGACCAAAACATAATAGAATTGCATAAGTACATTTCAGGTTTCTTCGTAAAAAAGGGGTGCGCGTTATACGGCGAATGTACCTAAAAATCAAAAAATGAAGCTTGAAAGTATAGGTGAGCGTTATACGATGGATTTTACGGTAGTTAAGATAGTAAGAAATATTTGCCTCAGTAGTACAATAACAAACTCCTGGCCTTAGGAACCAAGATTTCAGGTTTAAACAAATTTTAGGGCATGCCAGCCTTCACCTGTAAATTGTCTATATTACTGAATCAAAGTGAAAGGAAAGAATAATATTAAGAGAAATTTAAATATTATAAAAAACAAAAAAAATACGCCGTACCATTAAAATATAACGATAAAATTATAGCCAGATAGTATTTACTAGTATATATTTAAAGACAATGCAATAAAGTAGATAGTAAGTATATATAAATACAGTGGTGTCCAAAGTTGTGGCCACCATTGTGTATTTCTTAAGTTTGTATGCTTATAGAAAATTTTACTTTGCACAAAATGTAAAGTATTTTATATTATTTTTAGAAAATTTAATACTAAATTCAATACAAAAATCAGATTTCAAATACGCAAAAAAAGTTATGTTGCAATAACTGTCAATATACATTAGATACTCATGATAGCCGTGAGTTATCAGAGAATAGTGAGGTTGCCTTTATTCTTTATTACAGTTTCACATCGATGCTTCATTGAGCTGAAAATAGTTTTAAGCTCTTCCTTCATTATGATGCCAGGCAACAATTTATCCTTAATTAGTTCCTTTTTATTTCATGGGTACCTCATTCGGTCAAGAGTTTTCAAAGGGTGCCACAAATTTTCGATATAATCAACGTCAGTACTGTTTCCTGACCAGGACAAAAACTCAATGATCTCAGAAAGGTACTTTACTGTATGGCAACGAGCGAGTCTTGTTGAAAAATAAATGAAGCATTGTTGTAAAATTGTTTCCTGATGGAAGACAGAAGTTTGGGTTCCAGAATGGTGTCAATGTATTTTGTGACATTCAGTGTCCCATCTATCATACGAAGGTGACCGATACCATCTGCCGATATGCATGACTATATGATAAAACTATGTGGGTGCTTCACAGTTGCCTGGATGCAGTTAGGATGTAGCATTTCTGCCATTCTACATCTTCCATATATTTTAGGCAATCACTACCGAAAAACGAAATTTTTAGTTTCGTCCCTCTATATAACTTGTGACCAATAATCATTTATCCAATTAATGTGTTCCATTGCCCACTATAGTGTCTTTTAGCCATGCTGTAAATTGAGCTACGGCTTTTTTCGTGGAATTCTGCGTTTTAGTCTAACATCTGCTAATCTACTCCTGATTGTTTTTGAACTTTCATGAAATTATATTTATCTCTGAAACATAGTATTTTTATTCTTCTGTCATCAACAGATGTGGTGTACTTTTTCCGGCCTTTTCTGGCTTTTCTTAAATTAAATTTGTCTCCTGACATCTTAAACAAAAATTTCAATCTCCAGATGCAGTCACTGAACTACCCACCTGTTATGTAATTTTAACATGGGAAATACCACTTTCTTGTCAGACATCTCTTTCTAGGTGTCCAATCTAATCTTTTATTTGATGTCATTACTTCATGACAAAATATCAACGTTGTCTTGGCCAGGAAACAGTCCTGACCTCAATCCAATCGAAAACTTGCGGCACCGTTTGAAAACTGTTGACCGAATGAGGTACAAATGAAATAAAAAGGAACTAATTGAAGATATAATTGTTTCCTGTCATCATGTAATATCGAAGGAAGAGATTAAAACTATTTTCAGCTCAATGAAATATCGATATGTGAAGCTGTAATAAAGAAAAAAGGCAATCTCACTAAGCTTTGATAACTCACGGCTATCATGAGTATCTAATGTATATTGACAGTTATTGCTGCATACCTTTGTTTGCGTTGCAAATATTTGATTTTTCTTTTCCGTATGGAATTTAGTATTAAATATTATTAAAGATGGTAGAAATATTTTGCTTTTTGTGCAACGTAAAGTTTTCTATGAGCACACAAACTTAAAAAACATAACAATTTTAAAAGGGGTCCCCAATTTTGCCCACCACTGTATATATGTTTGAAACTTTCATTATTATTTTTAATCGGAAGCTATGCAGGAGAATAATATAGTAGTCACTGAGTTTTTTTTTTCAATTAACTTACTATTCTGCTGTATTTTTTTGTTGCACTTGAGTGGTTTTTTTTAATGATTGCCTTGTTTAACCATTGTTGTTCATCCTGCGAACAGCATAATATTTAGTTTAAAATATTTATACTAGCGGAATTTCTTTTAACTGCAATTCCGTCTTAAGAACATAGAATAATCTCCTCTTTATACATGCCTACATATTTTTAATTCTTCCTCTCTATATTTATTTATATATTTATGTATTTATTTATATTGTTCAAATTTTCAATCGTTAATAAGATAATGTCTATTCATCCAATCAAGTTCAAATAATTTTTTTAAACTTGTAGTGGATGACACTTGATGTTAATATAATTTTTCAAATATTATTTAATTAATCAAATTTAATTAAAACAATTACTGGTTTTTGACGTGAACTTAGATTCGTCTCTACTGTTGTAACAATGTAACTGTTAAAACAAAGACAAAAGTTGGCGTCGAAAACCTTTTATTCAGCCAAACTAGCTGAACAGGGTTTGCATTGTTACACTAATACAGACAAATCATACTTTTTTTTCAATTCCGACTATTAGTTCACTCTCTCCCAATATATATATATATATATATCTTATTCAAATTTTCAATCGTTAATAAAATATATTCTATTCATACATTCAAAGTAGGAATAGGCTTAAATTTTTTTTTAATATTACTTGTTTCATCATTTAATTTTTTAAAAAAAGTTATTGCTCTCATGTTCTGGGGTGGCCTTGGTAGTCTAGTAGTTCTGATTTCGAACATCATCATAAGCAGAGGTGTAGCTACTGCCTCATCAGCCATATCAATGATATGGGGTCCCAAACACGTGTAAGCAAAAAATCGTAAAATATTAAAAGGTCCAAAAGAAGCCCCCAAGAAATCTTCGATACAGGGCCCATTCAGGACTAGCTACGCCAGTGATCATAAGCCCTCCCACTTATATGGTGTGGTAGTTTGGGGAGAGGGTCTCAGCTCAGATGTCGCCCTTTTCACTCGTCCTAGGTTCCAAATAGTTAGGTCCGTTGCTTGTAGCAACCGAGTTGCTTTAGAGTGCGACGTTAACAAACCCTCACCCGTTCATATTCTAGGGTTATTAAGGAAGCAACCAGATTTGTAATGTCAATATTTTCATCATAAATATGATGTTATAAATGTTTTACATTAATGGCAAAAATTTGTGTTACACTCACGAATATTTAGACTAAACATTACCGTAAAATCTTGCGTATAACACGCACTTTTAACACAAAAAGTAGGATCAAAATTTACGGGTGCACGTTATACGCCGGGTATAAAAACGAGAGCTTTAAAAATGAAAAAAAATAAGCATAGAAAAAAAAGTTAGACTTCCACATATATTGAAATGCTGTTTATTTAAAATAAATGACATTTCTTATGAACTTACAGGGTTGTATTTCTAAAAGTATATTATTTTTTCAAAAGTTTGCAATAGTACCTTGAATAAATGACTTAAAAACATGCGAACATTGCATAAAGGCATTCCAAGTTTCTTCGTAAAGTAGGGGTGCGCGTTATACGGCGAATGTATCTAAGAATTAAAAATTGCAGCTCCTAAGTATGGGTGCGCGTTATACGCCGGATTTTAAGGTATTTACTAAATATACGTTTACAAGTTTTTGTGCATTTGATACATATAATGTTATAGCTAGGTTTCTTTAGCGGAAAGGAGTCAGGTCAAAGTAAAATATGGTAAATAGCAGTTGTTTGAAAATCTATCAAATAAATTGAAATTTGAAGCATATTTTTAGAATAATTAGCAACTCTTTATGTAGTTAGTTTTCAGGAAATTGTAGTCATTAAAAAATACTGAAAGTTTAATTCCTGAAAAATTTAAGTTTTTGTTTACACTTAAAAAAATAGAACAAAATGAAAAATTAAGAACGATTACGGATTGAATAAAATTTTTTCTCTCCCTCTGCTACTATATTCTATATGAAATTTGTGGTTTTCTTCAAAATTAGTATCTTGCTTACACTTATAAATAAAGTATGTAAAACGGAAAACAAAATTTAATTTTTAAGAAAAAGGAGAAAAAATTAATTGAAAAGAAATATAGAAAAAAAATATCGTACATTAGTTTATAGTCTTAACTTATTACATTAACAAATTACTTTTTAAAAAACGAGTGAAAAGTATGAGGAGAAAAGAAGATCGAAATTATATTTTGTTTCATGTTCCATTTTTTCAGAAAAATTAATGTTTTTAATGTCTGATATATAAAAGAAAGTTTTTGAATATTTTAAAATACCTGAATACTCTCGCTGACATCAATTAGTTGTTAATGAATATTTTAATAAATAGTCTGAAAGATTTATTATACATTTTTTTTTACTTTGTTCTTACCTGAAAAGACAGAAGAGAAAAATTTTAGCTGAAAAAAATCTTCTTTTATTTATATTTCTCTCAAATAAAAAAAAGGTGAAAAAGTGTTTCAAGTAAGGAAAGGTTTTATTATTTTTCTTTTTTTTTCTTTTTGGAAGGGAAATTTTGCTGAGATTAGATTTGATTAAAATACACCATCTCGAGCACAATATTTCTAGATAAAAAGGACATCTTAAGACTTTCATAGCCTAGCATATGAAAAAGAAACTGAAAAATTAATAAAAATTAATGATATTGATAAGCGATGAAAAATGAATTGCAAGAAAAATAAAGAGATTTTAAAAAAAAGACAGATTTAAAAAAAATATCTAAAAATTTTCTGAAAATATGTAAAATGATCGTATAAAATACACAAGTGAGAAAGTTAAGAAAAAAAATACTGTTCGCGTATTTAATAAAAACTACTTAACCGGTTCTAAGAGAAATTGGTATAAACACAACAAAATAAACATGTTTTTCAATGCGAATCAATGCCTTTAAAACGTGGTTTCTAGATTATAGAAGCGGTTCCAATTTTACAAACATATAAGTGTAATGACAGAATTTTTTGGTATGTTAGATGGGATATGGTGATTTTTTTAACAAAATTTGCTTTAAAAAAAACTGATTTTCTAGTACTTCCGTACTATCGCAACTATGCTAACTTTTAAGATAGCTAACCAAATTGGCAACCCCGAATTTGCACGTTTCGTATGGGCCAAACTAGCAACCACATGCTTCGTTTCATTTGTCTTTGCTAGCGGCCATTCTAAGCAGAATCGTTTGTTGACATGGCAAGCTAAGATACTAAAAAGTATAAAATGCTAATTTAGGATTTACCATATTTTTAAGTAAGGAAATTAATAATTAAAATATTTATATATCATACTTATTATATGTTATATTATTGTTATATAAAATATCAGTAATAAATTAATAATAACAATAATAAATTAATAATAATAAAATAACAATAATAAATTAGAAATAATAATAAAATAACAGTAATAAATTAATAATTATATAATAAAAAAATATATTATTAAATTATAAAAAAACATTAGTTAGTCTTTTCCCATATGGATTAATATTCATTTACAATTTCTTATTATATTCCATGTAGTATTTTTGGACTATGTGCTCCATATTCTCGTCAGCATATTCCGTTTTTAGAATTCGATCAGTTTTATTCAATGTCGACAATATGGTTGCAAAAGTTCTTCAGTACGATTTTTCCTTGTAGCTTCGAAAATTCACGTACGTGAGGAAGATGAAGAAATGTTTCAATTCAGTCTGGACAGAGTCACTCGAGACATGTGTTCTCATCTGGGCAGAATACGGGGGTCGATATCGGTTCCCTAACATTGTCGAAAAGTACCACTATGGTCGAGATGGTCTGGTGGTCTGGCAGGCATCGTGACAGACGGGCATACCCATCTTCATGTGTTCGATAGAGGTGCTTTAAAGTATCCGACTACCCTAAAATCATAATTTTTTTCAAAAATTGACAAATATTTCTTACGGTTTTATTTTATAGGCTATCTTATTAGCTTAATAAAAATACAAAGTTTTTTATTTTCCATTTTCTAGAACAAAAACTGCAAGTGTTTTAATTAAAGCAGATGCCATAACTTTACACAAGATATCGAACTTTAAACTTCGTTTTACTCGAAATGTGTTTTTTTTTTCGAAAAGCTCAATCGGAGACAACGATTTCTCAAAAAGTTTTGAAAATAATTTGCTGAAATTTTTTGTGTACATTCTATATAACAGTAGAAGTGTTTAACCTCCTCAGATTTAGTAATCACTGTTTTATTCCAAAATTTACAGTCATTCATGTGAATGTAATCACTGTTTTTTTAAAGCAATTTCATATAATCACTAAGATAAAGTGCTCTAGTTTTTGTAAAAATTAAAATTTCTCTTATCCTGAAAGTCATTGCAAAAAGGAATAGGAAAGTAACACATCAAAACTGAAAAATTGAGAATTTGTTCATAAAATTTTTGTTCAGAGCGGGACCCGTTTATGTAATTTTTTGTACATTTTCACCAATTTTTTTCCATTTTAATAATAATAATTTTTTTTCTGTTTTCAATTTTAGGATTTTTTTCTTAAAATATACTAAATAATTTTAAAAATCACACACACACAAAAAAAGAAACCCATATCTTTATTTTTACAAAAAAAAGTTGTCGCAAGTAGTCGGATACCTTAACAAGTCAGCGATACAAGGATGAGATTCGTGTAACCTATATCAGACTTTTCCGTGGATAATATGCACCATATTTCATCTTTATGACCCACACAGGGCTCAGCTGGTAGACGAATAACTCCAATTGGAGGATATTCAACCATTGAAGAGGTCTACAATGTCCTCTGACCTTAATCCCATCGAACACGTATGGGACGGCCTTGGACGCTCACTTGCAGCTCGAAAAACAGCTTCATCTACTATCGATGAGTTCAAAAGTGCCTTGGTGGAAAATCAGGTGTGGTCAGTGGCGTAACGGAGCATATTCGCAACCCCCCCCCTGCAAACTCAGGTTTTAAACCCCAAGCCCAAATACGTACTTAATGTCAACCAAGCTTTGGGTCCCCTATTGCCCTGGGTTCCCCGCAATGGGGGGGTTGCGAGGGTGTACTTACATCACTGGGTGTGGTTGCCCCAGTGGTTGATAAAGCCCCTTGTAAATGGTATGAATCACTGATGTGAGATTTGTGTAGCCGTTAGAGGCACTCATATCACTATTAAACATATTTTTCTCTGATTTACAGGGTGTCGGTCAGTTGCTGTGCTGACAAAGTGACCATTTTTTTTTAATTTAGTGTGCATGCTGTGCCCAATTTTATTTTCCAATTTATTGATCTTATATAGGACAATAATTTGGCCAAGTTTAGTTTTATTTAGTTTTCTTTTTACTGCAAAAAACCCCCCGTTTTTCTCCTTATTTGTGTGTTTTCCAGAGTATATATATATTGTAGTCCACAACTGCATTTATTTTTATTTTATATGTAAACCCGTATTTCTTCCGAAAACAATGATTACATATGATTTTCCTGGACATATCGTTCTGGGAAATGTTTTATTTAGTCCTATTTTTTTTCCTTCACTGAGCAATATTGATTTTCTAGGCTATTTTCTCTCTTAGTTGAAGTCAATATCTTTTTCCCATTTGTATTCTAATACAGAAAAAATAATTAAATTTACTAACTAAAAGCGATTTTGTTATGTTTCATTAATTTTTGAACATGTCTGGCTGCTCATTTCTAATCTACAGCTAAATCTTTCAATCCATTTCTTATTTATACATACTTAAACCATTTTTTTTATTGTTTCAAGGTTTAAAACACTAAAAATATTTTTTCGGGAGTACATTATGTATTTTTTTAAAAAAAATTTTAAAGCATGCTTTCGCATTTCCTGCGTAAGAAAAATGTTCGCTTATGTTTTATTATTTATAATTGGGGTTTTATATTGAATTAAAATATTTACGAATCTGTAATTTTTTATCGCTAGCAATGAAAGTTAAATAGATGAAAGCATATTGCTATATTTTTACCAATTGAACACATTTTTTGAAAAGTTGAGTATCGGGTAAAACCATTTAAAAGTGTAATATATAGTGTGTAGTACTGGGTTTTATAAGTTTTTTGTGATTCTCTTGTTTTTCTCAAACTAACTCGATTGTAACTATCATTTTAATTAAAATCTGTCTCTATTTACTATTCATGACAAATAGACATATACTGGAATTTCAAACCAAGTGGAAAGTTTTCTCCACAAAAAATATAATAAAAAGTGTAAAGCTCTTTATCTCTCTCTTATACCCAGACACAAACACACACACATATGTACAGTGTAATTATATAGTCTTTGGACAAACTTTGAAATACAGTACTGCTTATTAAAATATAAACGCATTTTGTATTGAAATGTATGGTGATTAATCACGCTTATAGACATGAATCAGATTGATGAGAGATGTAAAGAAGAGGAGACGTTTATTTACGTCATCATCTCAAAACACTTATTTACAATGAACCTTGATTCCAAATACGTGTACATCACACAAAAGAAAATGTTGAATATTTTTTTAAGCGAACAGTATTTTTATTATTCATGTGGGAAACATATGAATAAATATTTTTATTGATGAAAATACGTTTTTTTAAACGGCTATTTAATAAGAAATTTAATAAAAGTCAATGCACATATAAGATTGCAATATTCGACTCTTATCTGCTATGTGGCTAAAAATCCAAAATAAAATATTTGATTAATTTTGTAATTTTTTTATTTTTGACCAGAGCAAGGCTCTAAAATATGTTTTCTTAAATAAAGTATTGATCCCTTTTTTTTAGAGTAGTGTTTACTGAGGGGCTAAATCTACATCAGTTAATAAATTATTTTTAACGACCAGAGCCAAATACAATCCAACCAACCACTTATCGTTCACGTATCAGCTATTTCAAAATTTGGAAAAAATTTGAAAGCTCTCATATTTATTAAAAAATTATGAAAACCATGAACTCTTTTATCATATTGCTCTTTTGCTTTCTCTTTCTCCACTGACCCTTGCAGCTTACGGGCTGGCATTTCATGGCATGCAGCATAAGAACTCGCATTTTGCATTAATTGGCATTTCATTTCAGAATTATAAATTAAAAACTACGATTCATTACTCGTTGTTATACTTTCCAATAATTTTGGATCATTTTCAAAAGCATTCAAAGTGTCAGTTGTAACATTATGGCGAGCTTCTTGTTCTTCAAATGCGAGAATTTTAGGCTCCATCTCGGCACACACTTACTGCGTATCAAAATCGTTATATAAATTTTGCCATACGTATTTCTTGCCAGTTTCTATTATCTCAGCAATCGCACGAATTCTAACTGATGGTTAGATTGAATCAGATTACCGATATTTTCGATATTGTTATCCACTTTTGATGTGGAAAAGCGATTCCAGCTTGAATCATGTCTTACGTCTTCTCAGCCATTTTGAAAACTCTTAAAACGCTCAAAATCACGTGCACGCAATAAACCTTCATTATCACATTTTGGTTTAAAAAGATAAATTTCAGTAGCATATTTTACAAGCTTCAAATTTCACAACAATTGTAAGAGATTAACACCTCTTTCTTGGGCACCTAGATATCTGAGTGGTATGGAAGAAACACTCGCCATGATACAATGAATTTATTTATTTATCACGCAGTAAAACAACACAAATTAGAATAATAACAGTAAGAGAATGTCTCGGTGCTAACCATGAAAGTGGAACAACGACGATAATACATGAAATATTATGAGACTATCAACCACGATCCTTACTTTATGTAGGATCTAATCTATCATACGAATTAATCTAATAATTATTTAATCTCAGTGATCAATCGCCACTTTAAACCTTTCACGTCTCTCTCTCTCTCTCTCATAGTTTTTAAACACAATAATTCTAATATAATACCTGTCAATAACAATCTCACCTGATTTCGGGTTTATCTCCTCTTCGACTCTATTTTCTAGCTAAAAAAATTTCGACTATAAAAAAAGTAACTTTATCTGTATATCACGATTTGCTTCTCCCAAAGGGTTGGTTGTGAATAACGCGAATCGATAGCTCAAAGATTTTCCAAGAAGTTGAAGGATCGCGAATGGATCCGTCTCTCAATTCGTTGATATATTGATACAGTTCTCTTTCTAATGTGAACGGAGACTACAGACATACGAATTTGTTAATAGAAACAAGAAGATCTGCATTCGAAAGAGTAGGTTTCAGGCTAAATAGCTGTCAATCGTTGGTATTTGGCGCACGCTTACTTCTTCAATTCCTACTATTAGCTCACACTGTCTATATATATATTTATTTATATATTTGTATATTTATTTATTTATCTGGGTGGAATTTTCAATCGTTAATAAAATACATTTTAAAGCGCTGAATTGAGCTGAAATTTTATATACAGGATCATTTTGGATGACAATACAATAATTTAATTATAATGAATAAAAATTAATTGATTAAAACTATTTATTTAAAGAATTACAAATACAGCCACGTTGGCGACTTAGCGACCATTTGTGTTAAAACCTAAAAATATTTTTTTCTCACGTGTTAAAGCATTCAGTTGGACTGAAATGAAAAGGACAATACGATACTTTAATGATAATTAAAAAAACTAATGACCACTTAATGTTGTGATTCTGTCCTATGTATATACATATTTATATTACTTGTAACTATTTAATAAAAAGTAGCTAAAATAAAATTTTTCGTTATTGATCTAAGTAGGAATTTACTTAAAAACTATTTTTTTATTTTATTTTGTAATAGTGTCGGTCTCGTTATTTAATAGCCACACCTTGTATATATATATGTACATGTCGAAATAAATATATATATGTGTCGTAGGGAAATGAGAGAGAGAAAAAATTAGGAATTTAATCACATCCCTAAGGGATATGATGAATTAACGGGAGATGTTAAAATAACGTCTCTTCAATGTCATTTTCCTGATGAAAGTAAGTGATTTTATCGAATCTCTGAGCTGTTTCAGTGAAATGATAATGAACTAGTCAGGATTTGCATTGGCAAAATGCTGTCCGGAGGGGGGAGGCACCTAGGGGTTGAGTCCTTGTACTTCGTAACCAAACATGTAGTACTATCGATCCCCAAAATCAACCCCATACCTTTAAAAAAATGGCACCATCGGATTAACATAGATATTGATATTTTAGTGTGTAAACTATCACCTGATTCGTAAAGAAACTATGTAGGGGGGTACAGGTCAAGTCGATCGACGCCACCGCGTTCGCGTCCCCGGTTTTCTGTTACACATTTCCGTCCCTTTTCACGAAATCACTCCCACAAATATCCAGCAACCGAGAGAAAAGATTCTAAACATTAAAAAATACCAGCCTGATTTTCTAAAAATTCGTTAATTAGTTTCGAGTAAATAATTTGTATTTCATTGAATAGTGTTGTATTATTTACTTCTACGTTTAATAAGACACCACATTTGTTAAATAAACACTTTTAATCTCTTGACAATATTATTTCATTATTTCACTGAAACAGATCAGGAATATGTCCAAATCCCTTACTTTCATCAGGGACATCCCCTTGAAGAAATTCTATTTTAACATCTTCCGTGAATTGATCATATCCCCTAGGGAAATGATCAGATTCCTAATTTAATCGTTTTCCTTCGACATACATATATCCTTGCCGTAAGCTCTAATGAGAAAACTATTTTACAGTGCACTTTTAAAAGTAACATTAGCTCTTTATTTTAAATTTACAATTAAAAGAGACGAAACACAATATGAATAAGAAGTTTTCCGCGTGGGATATCCCTTTGCTTTAATTTTCCCTGCACCTACAATTTTAAGAGTCTTACATAGTGTTAGTTACACAGTAACAAATACTTGAATGAAAGTAGAAGGAAAATTTCTCTGACACAGTTGCCTTAAGAAATTTCTTACTTGAGCATTTATTAAAATACATTCTTATCATACTTCAACTTGTACAATCTCTCCAGGTTGTTAACAAAGAATAACACCTTTTTCGGAATATTCTTTTATTTTCTCTCAGAAATCTAAACAAGCTGCATAGTTCTGTTAAGAGTTTGCTCTTTACGTAAGCAAAAATAAAAAATAAAAAAATTGTTTTTCTTTTATCAGCTGATGTAATCATTTTGTTTATGCAATTTTTCGTAACGAGATGATTCAAAGTGTTCTTTGTGAAAGTTCAAAGCGTCATATTTTCCTAATCTAATAATATATAATTGGATTTCTCAATTTATCCTTTCTGTCATCAGATAAGCCTTTTATTTAAATTTATGAATAAATTCTCTCGTTTTATGGAATCCATTGAATAAACGTCTCTTAATGCGCGCGACAATTTCAGAAAAAGATTTAAAAATTAGATAAATGTAATTTTCTATCTGCTAAATGAAAAATAAGATTATATAGTTTTTCTTTTTTTTCAAAATTACATATATGAAATCTTTAATATATGGAAAGCATTGTGAATGTTTTCAAGAATTAATATTGATTAAAAAATGTGTAAATTAAAAGAGAATGATAAAAACTTAATTTAATAAATTTAGTTTTTTAAAAAAAATAATAAGGATGAAAGAATTTACATCAACACTTAAGGTAAAGAAGTCTAAATAGTGGACAATAACACACTATTAAATTGAAAATAAAATATTCATTTATAAAATCAAATAATTGTTATTTTACAGAAATATACATTTATCAGATCTTTTAGCTAAACAACATAACTGAATATAAAACAATTCAGATATTTTATAGGCTGAAAATGTTTAAAAATATATGTATTCTCAAATAAGCTTTTTTAACTACAAAATGTACAAAAACCATAATAATTGAGATTTAAAGTATTATAATGTTTAAATAGCTTTATATTAAAATGCATCTCGACAAAGATATATATTACTTCTTAAACTCCAAACTTTTTACTTAAGCTATTTTTTTTCAGAGTAATCAACATTGTAATAAAAAGTTTGAATTTGATTCTTTTCTATAATACAGCGATTCTCAAAATGTGGTTCAACTGTTTGTTTACGTTGTTAAATGTACACATTGAATGAATGAATGAGTGAATATTAACGTCACACTGTTCGGCTACACAAGGGCTTTTGAACCATGTTCAAGTGACGTGGACGACTCCTGAGCTGGCACCCCCTCTCCTAACTACCACACCACACCAAAATTTACACATTGAACTGTGTAATTTGTGTTGACTATGGGTACCAATCTGTAAAGTTGCCCGTTATGTAATTTGTGCTTAGCACATTTAGAAATGAAGCTTTAGCCCACAATTAATTTCACAGAGAATTTTGCATTAAGGGGACATGGTACGACTTACGCAAAACATTTTAATTTAAGGATTTTTAATATTTTTTTGGTTGCCTCCTATGTATATATATACTATGTTAAGCAGATTTTGTGCTCAAAATTTCATAAAAAGCTAGCCATGTATTTTTTTAAGGAAAAAACTTAAAATTTGTGAAGCGATTTTAAAATGCTACTCCTCCTACAACAATATATGTACATGCATGAAATTTTATTTCCAAGTACGTCAAACTATATATAATAAAAGTTGGTATGGGTTTTGCGTTAACGTGATTGGTATTCATACAATGCTTCTTTTTATGAATGTTAGTTGAAAATTCCTTAAAAATGTATAAATTCTGAGTTCAATTATTTTTTAAAAAATAAATATTGCTTTGATTCAAAAATGCATTCCAACTTTTGTTACATGTACTATTAGCAATAAGTGAAAAAAAATTCAAAGCATTAGGCGTAATAGAATAAAGCCTTAGCATTTTAAACGAAGACAAACTAGTTATTTTATCTTTCTGAGATAAGTCAGTTTAAAGTTTTGATTTGCCATAGAGATTTGAATAAAAATGAACGTGAAAGCTGTCATAATTCTGCGTTTTTTAAGTTTAGAGCTTTCAAATGTTGTGAGGTTATAGACAAGTATATAAAGAATAATATAGGCTAAAAAATTAAATTTGATTTTTTGACCGATTTTGATCAATTGAATCGAATTGTGTCCCCTTAACATTTGCAGTTTAAAGCAGTGGTTGTTTAACTTTGGTCCATTCACTCCTGGGGTTCCTGTGCTTTCTAAAGGGTTCGCAAAGATCTTTAATTTAATGTTAAGATTTCTCTCTTTTACAGACTCTGAAAAAGTGCTCGAAATCTGTCGAGTCAGCAATGTCAAGCTGATACACAAAGGGGGGCCGTGAATATCGAAAGCTCAAGAACTGCTGCTTTTCTGAGAAGTATTATGGTGGGTAAAGTATATTCCTTGAATTATGCTGAGTAAGTAGATGTGATTTAGATGACAAATTTTGTCGCCAAAAGTCGCAGAAAGGCTGATTTTCTACACGAGAAAAACCTAGACAAATATAGGAAACAAGGCTTGGAATACAATTGCAAGACCTTATTTCTTCATCTACTTAATGATGATTCAATTTAGTAACATGCTTATGTCTAAATTTGACAGAGATGTGCAATAGTATTTAGGCCAATAAAACCTTCATAAAATAGGAGGAAATACTCTTTCAATAATTTTATGTCAATATTGAAGACCTTGGTGAGAGATTCTGATATAAATAGTCACGAAATGCTGTAAGTCACTAAATTTAGCTACAAACATTTTTTAAAAATTTTCTAGCATCAGCACTTGATGAATATAATTATCGCTGGCGTGAAATTACTCCGAGGCAGTCCACAAAAAATAACAGTAAATTAGGAACAATAAAACAAAGAATCAAAACACAGAAACATAAACACGGTATTTATTTTAGATGTTACCAGAGACAGCAGGGAAAATCTCCAGGTGCTCGGCAATCATTAGGGAATTCTCCCTGCACAAAAAACAATTTGGAGAGGGAAAAATCTTCAGTCGTGCCCTGTTTCCAGCCTAATGGCAGCAATTGCATGCCGTTTCGGGTGATCTGGGATATCATTTAGAATCTCCATCAGATGTATTACAAACATGTTCTTTTAAATAAGGTTCATAGATCTTTTTAACTATATTTTTCATATTTTAGCTTGTAGAAGAGTACGGAAATCTTCTCTGAAAGTACTGAAAAACACCAGTGCCTTTTCTAGCTAGAAAATCAGCTTATTTCCATAGATATCAAAATGAGAGGGAACTCACTGTGTAAAATAATATTATTTTTTATGGTAAAAAGCAATTCAAGATTATCTATAAAATTTTATTCGAATAGAGTTTGAAAAATCCAGAGATGTCATAGTTTGTATTGCAGAAATGGAGTCAGAAAATATAACGATGTTCTCAAAAGTCTTTTTTCTAGGCATTAATTGTTGAATAGTCGATTTAATCACTTTCACTTCACGGTTGTGTTTGGACCTAAGTTTATATAAAATTCAAACAGTTCTGAAAACATCCAAAGGCTATAAATATAGATACACTTAGAAAAATCTAAAGTTTCAAGAATGATTATTTCACAAGAAAGTTTTACAAAATTAATTATTGGAATCAAACATTTGACATCCACTGTGAGTTTTATTTGCTTTATGATATATTATCACTACGAATTTGAATTGCTATGTTCTAATTTTGCCTTAAGAGGTTATACGCAGTTGCGACGCTTAAAAAAGACGTCTTTTTATTAATTTTTTTATAAAAGCAGTTTTTATTTATCAATTACAAGTGATGTTGTTTCAAATGGAGCCTATTTTTAGGAATACAATAGCTCCTCGATCATGTAAAAATATTGATGTGCACCGCTCCTGTAGATCAGTGGTCTCCAAAACCCCCGTTCCACGGACCGGTGCCGATCCGTGGATCAAATACTAGTGTTCCGCACAATAAACATTAAATTATTTGCATTTTATTTACGGCGGCATATTTTTCTTGGGTTTGGCTACTTTTTATGAAAATTGCTTAATTTGTTAAATAACTTTATAACTTTATATTCATTTTTGTGGTGTTGCTATACTTTATTCTTAAGTCCCGTTTAAATACAATTATAATAAAATTATTAACACAATACAATGTAAAATATAAACACTCAACGTCCTCCCCCTCAGCGGGCCGCGGTAAAATTATCCAACGTTGACCGGTCCGCGGCGATAAAAAGGTTGGGGAATACTGCTGTAGATGATCTCCTGAACGCTTTCCAAAAAATGGCGCTTGGCGATGATCTCCATTTCAGCGGTTTGGATTATCTGAATTAAAAAAATATGGGGGATTATTTTAAAGGATAGATTAATCCAGGTATTTAACGAAGGAATAATAAAACTTTTGATTTTGACAAAATGGCGTCTATTTGAAAAAAAAAAAAATTTTCGTTTTGGACTGAAAATTTCACTCCAAATTGTTAAAAATATATAATACTATTTTTTAATATCTTATTTCTTTGTTCAATACCTGAGGAATATATATAAGAAGACCGTGTAAAAATTTGATACCGATCGGCTGAGCCATTTCTAAGAAATTAAAATCACCGACTTTGAAAATACCGTTTTGAGAAAAACGCGGTGAAAGTTTCAGAAGTAGTTTATACATAGTTAATTTTTTTTTCTTCAACCTACATGGTATCATCTATTCCAGGGCCATAAGAGGGACTTTCTGCAGTATCGGTAGTTTCTAATAAGTCCAGCTGGTGTTTTCGTCGAGCCATTCTACCATCTCGCGTACTCCCATGCGCTCTCGCTTTCGGAGATCATTACACTCTGTGCGTCCTTTTTGTGGACATAGGCATGGGCTGCAGTGCCTAATGAAAGTGATAATGCACTCATAAAGTACATTAATGGTTTTGTACCTTCATTAAACATTCCAGCTGCAATGTAAGCCACTATTTCAACATTTTTAGAGCCCAATGGAACAAGTTTTGGAATTATTTTCCATATTAACTGATTATAACTCTCATTATTGTTTTGTATAAATCCACCAACACACCTTTCCAATAATTTTATGTTGCCAAGGGCTTCATAAATTGGATATTCAGCTTCAGCAACATCAGCTGGTGAAGTTGGATAATCATGGGTGTAAAAAGATAATGCGTGTGTTGCTCGCGCTTGTTGCCATTGAACATTTATGGGGCATTTTTAAAACTTTTAAATAAAATTTACTACAATATAAAAGAAAAAATTACGGAAAACAAGTTTGAACTGAACACACGACTTAACAACGTGGCAGAACTGTTTAGACTGATGAAATACTCTTATTTTAGGTTATAATAACTGAATGAGACCTTGAAGTACTTAGTGGACCTATTATACTCGCCATCTACAAGAAAACACAAGTGAAAAAGGAACCTCAAATAGCGCGTGCATTGAGTGCAGCTGCTACTCTGGTTCTTACTCTACCTGTTTTCTAACACTCTGACGTGGCTTTACAAATTCGGCTCTATATCTCCGAAAATATTTATTGGATTGGCTCCAAATATTTTTTGAGGATATACTTAAATATATGTACACTCCAAAAATGCAAAAAAAAAAAAAAAAATTTTTTTTAATGTTCTGACTGCCTATAACCCCTTAATTTTGATTGGTGTCATTGTGGATTTATAGGTCTGTGTCAATCTTTTATTGTTAAAAGAAAATGGGCTTTAATCCCCATAAAATTCTAATTGCATTTGGGAATCATTCTAAAAGAGATTGAGAGAGAGAGAGAGAGTTTGCCTATTGTTGCGAGTAGAGACCTTTCTTATAGTTGAAAGCTATTCATTCACGCGACAATATCATTGTTCTCATTTATATGCTGTTATTCATCCCTGAAGAGTAAATTTAATTTACTTATAGAACTTGCAAAACACACATTTTATCTTGGTTAAATAATTTAAAATCCCAGCATTCTAATCGCATCAGTTCATTCTTACCCTTTATTCCTGAAAAGCATAAGACACGCTTGCATACCTTACATGTTTGCATATTGAATTAAATTTCCAGCACGTTTATTTTCGTATAATAAATTTGATATTACTTTCCATGTAAATTTTTTTAGAATATTGTACTCTATTGAATGTTTTATTTTTTATTTAATATTATTTTAAAATAATCTGCTTGATTGTATTTATACGCATGTTTACAAGGACTAATTAAACTTAATATTTATTACAAGCTTCGTATTATTTTATTTTATTTATATTTGCAATTTTAATTGTTGAACAGAGAGGGTACATTTTCTAAATGTTTTGATTATACATTCTAATCATAAATTTAGTTTTAAGTTTCCTCTCAAATAATAACAATAAAGATGTAGTGTTTTTTTGAAAATTAAAGTTAATACAACGTTTCTTACTTAAAATTGAGAAGTATAAATCACATACACTAAAAATGCACTTATACTCATATAGTAAAAATACTATATTAATCATTAACTGATATTTTTCTTTTTGTGTTTCGGATATTTAATGAAATCACAGCTCCTGCTCATTTAAGAGACTTAATAACTGATTAAAATATCTTATCAAATTGTGAACTCAGGGGAAAAAATTACTTTTCGTACGTGTTACCAGGGTCGTCTTAAGACTTCTTGAGGTCCTGGGTTCCTACTCAAAGGAAGGTTCCTCCTATGCCCCGTAAAAATAGTCAGTACATAGTATATGTTGTCGAATACTCGTACAATGACCCAAAACAAATAAATGTGTATGACTTACAATCGTACAAACAGATTCGAGCTACTGCCGCCTTTTGACAGAATAAGTAATGATGGGGTATTATGGTAGGTCTAGCCCAGGGGTACTCAACCTTTTTTTCTGCTGTGTCGCATACATACGTTAGATATTTCAAGCGGGCCGCAACATGAGAATTGATGAAGGGGGGGGGGGCAAAAAATACTTTAAGATCAAGATAACATAGAAATTTTAATATGTGTAAAGTGATCACAAAATATCAAAGCTCCTATTTTGCTTTTTTTAATTATTATTTTTCATACTCTTTATTTTTGTCTCTAAATTTTCTAAATTTGAAGCATTTAAGAATCACTCTTTCACAATTTCTGCATCAGTGAAAGGTTTCATATGATTACCAATAATGTAATAAGTCTCATACGGTGTCTTTGTTACCACTGTGACATTACCACTGACAAAACAAATTTTTGCAGTTGTAAATATTATTCAAGAAAGCCTATTTATCACCTCTTGAAAGAGATCTTTCAGGAAAAGTGTCATGGAACGTATAATTCCTGCTTATTGGTATTTTTTAAATACAGCATTTTCGCAGTTGTAAAGATTATTCAAGAAAGCCTATTTATCGCCTCTTGAAAGAGATCTTCTAAGAAAAGTGTCATTGAATGTATGATTCCTGTTTATTGATAATTATCTAAGAGCAATGGGCCATGACCGGGTCACTTAAAAAGGTCAGGTGGGCCGCATGTGGTCTGCGGGCCGCAAGTTGAGTATCGTATGTCTAGCCCTATACATGAACGAATGTCGTGGTCAATTACCATATCATCCGAAATTCTCAGTTTTTCCGAGAATACAAGCGGAAATAACATTTAATCGACGAAATTATTAGAATCATGATCTTAATAAAACTGAGCCAAGAACGAAACGGGGCCCCCGTTGTTCCCGAGGTCCAAGATTTGGCACCTGTTGGGAATAACAACGTCCCTGTGTGTTACGAATATTTAAATAAATATTACTGTGTCGTAAGCAATCAATCAAATTATTAATCCAGATGTTTGCTAAATCAAGAAAATCTATGAATTATTATCGTTGGTTATAAAGTCGCACTGTGTGTTTTTTCTCTCCCCATTCATAAAGTGTCTTCTAGAGTTGGGAAAACAAGCGGTTTTGTGAATTTCGTCGATAAGTAAAGAGTTTTTTATATATATAATGCAGAAAATCTTATATTTCCATTTTCATATTTTAGTCAGACATAACACTACAATTATAAAAACACACTGAAAAGAATTACCTGAAATTTAAATGCATTTAATTAAGCTTAAATGACCTAAATTCATGTGACATCAGTCACAAGAAATCGATAATAACGTGCTTTCAACCTATCAGCTCATACATTAATGTGAATTTATATGAACACGATAAATGCTATCAAGATTTTACAAATATTTCATTCATGTGCTTCCTTATTGCCAAAGTTTGCATTTTGTGGAAATTTTCTATTAAACGTATTTATCAACAATAATGACACACATATGTAAGCAAAATGCACTCGATTTAAAAGTACACGAATAGTATATTAATTTTTTTTTTAATTTTAAAAAACTTTTTGAAGTATTCTAACATTTAAATATCTTTACCCGATTACCAAATTTGAAATTTTCTGTAAAATTTATAAATAGAACGAGTACAGGTCAGTTTGTTTTGAATTCGATGCAGAACACTTGATCATATGACTATCAGGAATATAGCCCATTAATATAGGGAGATTGAAATCGTTTTTCTTATAGCAGAATCAAAATACTTATTGAACAAAAGAGGAATGTTTCTATGCGCAGATGTCAGTCGTTCTTAAGTTCTTATGATTCGTATACGTATTTGGAGCATTTTTCGTCCAGTTACGGGTAGCAATGACTTCGGACAACTTTTTCCCAGAGAGCTCGAAGGATTGATTGAAATTAAAAGAGGTTTAAATTCTAGCCAATGGGGATTTTCGGCTCCCTCCGTCATAAACAAGATGACAAAACAGAGGACAGCCTCGGCTTCGTCAAACGCATTGGAAATGAAGTACGACATTTTAAACAGAATGGCGCTCAGTTTTTGTTTACGATCGTCAACAAAAGCGTGAACGGAATAAAGGGAATAATATTGATTGATCGTTGTCTGAAGCAGAAAATTCGGTGAATTCAGAGCGTATCGTTTTGTTTACAGCAACCGTTCATCCTCACAGCTTCTTGAAATGGTTGTTCGAAAGAGACTCGAGTTTTTCCGAGATATGAGTGTGTGATAAGGCCTTTAGTATCAGTGTGTGATAAGGCCTTTAGTAAGAGAGTGTTGTCAGGCACAACAGAGTATCTAAAAAGTTTCTGAATTAATTCCTGCATAACATTTAATAAAATAAATAAATCCATTTTCTGTTGGATGACCTATACCTTCATGCATTGTGCAATTTAGATTAAAATTAGAAATGAAATAATCAACTTACATTTAAGGGGGGAAATAATCCCTTTTTATTATTAAGTTGCTATATAGTTCCCATCATTTGTGACTTTTTATTCAATTACATTCTCTTTTTCGAAATTATAATACAAATTTCTCAGAAATTTAGAGAATTATCTTAGAGGAAAGTATTGTGCGTTACTCGCTTAAATCGAAGAAATAATCGGTTCAGTGAATCTTTATCAGAGTGGGCAAATTTTAAATGAGAAGGATGATCACTCCGGTATTACGGGGACTTACATTAATTAAGGGGGAGGAATCTACATTCTCATTTGAGCCTTTAAGTACAAAGTTCCGAATGGATTAAAATTTCTGAGGAATACATCTTCGCTTCCTCATAATTAATGTAGTTTGTTCCTTTCCGATTCAGCGCTAGAATAATATTACTTGATTCTATTTGAGCCTTAAATCAATCTCTAATTATGATTATTGGTTCGTAATCATGTTACCTACACAAGAATTATATGTTTACAGGAATTTATGTTTGAATTCTTATTATATTTTGGTAAGTTTAAGCGCCATGTATCTCTCATGAAGAAAAAAGATTTTTAAATTCCAACACACGTTCGACATTCCACTCATGGCCGAACAATAAAGGAATGATGTAAAATAATAATGCTCATTTTCTTGCACTTTCAGTATTGCTATTTTTTCGATAAAATAACTCTATGGTAAATTAAATACAATTACTTCTTTATTGTTTTCTAGTTTTAATAAATTAACCCTTTGTGGCATTTGAATGTTCTAGAGAAGGGGTGTCAAGCTCACGACCCACACCTAACATTTTTAAGGCCCGGCCAGTATATCGGCAATAATATATAAAAATTTCTTCCGAAATAAGTAAGATAGTAGCAGAGAAGAGATGGGAAGTGTCAGGACGTAAACATTAAATTTTTCTTTTTCTTTTATGTATGTTTATTATAATGTTTTTTTTTTCAAAATAGTCCTAAGTTTCAATGAAAATTGATTTTTTTTTGGCAACCCACCTAAAGTTAAACGTTTTTGTTTGACCCAAGTTAGCCTTTGAGTTTGACATACTTGCTCCAGAGAACATTAGCGAATTGTTTGTATTTTTTCACTTAAAATAGTCTCAGAAGTATAAGAACAATGTTATTAAATTTTTATAAAAAATATTTAAGACAGTTTTTAATACTAGAGGCTCGAATGCATGTACATAGCATGCCTAAACATATTTTTGATTATTTTTTAACCATCTTGAGAAGATGGAAATGATAAAAACAGTTTGATTCTCGACCAATGTATATAAATACTCTTTACACTTGATGCAAGAGTACGTGAATTTTCTGAATCATTGCTTTGTTTGGCATCTTCGAAGTGTATTTGCGGTTTGTCGAGGAAACTGCTTGCTCTACTCCGTCATTGAAAACACCCACAAAAACGGAGCTTACCTTATCGGACAAACTTTCTTTGATTTGTTATTGCATTTAAAAAACCATTTCCAGCATTGTTTGTCGTAACTAATACCATCTTCTAAAACGTTAATCCATGAAAAGTTTTTGATGGTCAGCTGAAAAATTGGGACAAGGATTATATTCTTATGACAAATTAGTTACAGAAATTATGTGTTAAAAAACTAATTATGGAATATAGATAATACTTTTTTTAAAAAAAAGTTAGCTACTTCCTTTATTGACTTTTTTGTTACTTTTCAAGTGTACCTAGTGACATTCCAAAGTGATAATTGGTAACCAGGATAAATTGCTGTGCCAGTCTGTTTTTGCTTTTTATGAAGTTCCTTTTCAGTGATATAGAAATGTAAATAGACCCGTAAATAAATGACAAAATAGTGATAGTGGTCCATCATATAGTGGCCGATGAAATCAGTGGTCCACCAAATATTAAAATTATATGTTGAGTGAGCCATGAAGATCTTAAAATCGGTGTGTGACCAATGTTACATATAAAAGTTACATATAAGAGGTAAATCTACAACTGACATACAGGTACTTATGGTATCCGACTACGTTCAGAACGGTGATTTTAAAAAAGCACATAAATGGATAATTTTCATAATATTTAGTGTCACTTATATTAGAATACATATATAAAATTGTTTTAAAGACATTTTTTGACTAAAAAGGGATTATTTAAATACAATATTTTGGCAAAAATTAACTTAGAATAATCTTTATTTAAAATGTTCTCCTTTTATAAAAATCTCTTCTAAAATAATAATATTTTGCTTATATAAAGTACAGACTTCTGCAGAGTGTCTGGACTATCTTTTTTAAAAAATTCACATTATTTTTATAGTTATAACCAATTGAAGTAACTATCAGCGTTTTTTTCTTAAAATTTCTCCCCTCTGTTGTCGTAAAACATGGATTAACCCACTTCTAAGTTATAATTTCAAAAATTCTGGTTGAGCCTCTGTACAGAAGTCTGAGCTATACGCAGGCAAAATATTATTATAAAAGAAGCATTTTTCACAAAAAGAGAATATTTTGAAAATGGCTCATTCTAGGTTCATTTTTTGTCTCAACATATTATACTTAAATAATTGTCTATTGTAACAATACTCTTAAAACAATTTTATATACATTTTCTAATTTAAGTGACTCTAAATATCATAAGTATTATCCATTTATACGCTTTTGCAAAATCACGGTGCCGAACTTAGTCCTATAACTTAAAATACCGTCATTTCGTCTTTAATGATTGAACTCATTTTGCTACGAATTTTGAATCATATATAATGAACAAACGCTATAGATTGTGGAATCTTTTAAGTAAAAATATGAGAGTTTAAAGATTTGTTCACTGGACTGTACACGATCCAATATTTTTTTGATAAATAGCACAAGTAAATAAGTAAGTAATGAAACATGGTGCATCAAAGCTATTCCTAAATAAATTTGGAGTACATTTTTTTTTATAATTTTTATTCTGAACCTTTCCAAGAATTAATTTGAATCAGGATATTAAAATTTATTTATTAGGACTGAGTAATTTAAACGCTAAGTGCCTCAGGCTTTCAGTACATCTTATAAATTATGTCGGAACATCAAATCTCACACGCGGTAAAATGTCTAACTGATCGAGTCACTATTTTGAGTCATTGTTTCATAACCATTAGATGCAATTGTGCTATCAAATAATTTAATACGAAGTGAATTCAAATGTACTAATGTCGATTAAGATCATCATTACAAGAAATTATATTCGCAGGCACAGAATTGCAATGTTGTGTTGTAATGTAATGTACGATATACATATATTATTGATGAAGTGTATAAAAAAATTGTCCCTGTATACTTCTGAAATGTATTTAGTGAAAAACAAATATATGTGGCATGGATTCGTATTATTCTATTTTACTGTTTTTAGTTGAAGAGAAAAATATTAGGTTTTTGTCTTATTATTCATTTTTTTAATATTTAATTCGATTTGATTCGCCATCGTGCTTTTTTTTTTATACTCACTACATGTAGTGTATTTTAATTTATTTGTGCTACTGATGCTAATGAGCTAAATTATATCATGTCATAGTCACATGATAAATGCATCCATGTAATCTAAGCAGTTAAGTTTTGAGAATATTGATCTAAGAGCTAGGTTAATCGGTCAATCTTCTAAACACTGGACTAAAAGATTACGATGAGTATAAATAAAGGTTAATCACGTACAGCAGTGCTTCTCAAACTTTCAATATTTGCGACTAAATTTTCAATCTTAGCTTTCATCGCACCCCCTCCATACAATAACAATATATGGAATACAATAATAATATACTTTGGTGCTAAAGCTACAATACGACTTTAATTATAAACAGTACAAATTATCCAGATAAGTATTAAATTTTGTATATAATTTTTGTAAATGACAAGTCCATGGGGTCACTAATAAGTATATTAAAACTTGTTCTTAACTTAGTATTGAGGAATTAATGGTGAAATACATTGTGCAGCACTGACACACTTTTAAGTATATTATGTCAGTGTAAATATGTATTTTATTTTTTATTATGTCAAATATATTTTCTTTTGCTTCCTTTCGGTAAATAATTATTTTTTTTAAATCCTTTATTTTTGACTTTTTGATATGCTCGCGCCCCCTTGTAGGATTATCACGCCCCTAGGGAAGCGCGGCCCACAGTTTAAGAAACCCTGACGTACAGTAATCAAAATATCGAAGTTTCCTTATATAGTTTTAAAATTTTCATCGCAATGGGTCAAAGAGATCTAAATCTTAATTTATTAATTAATTAATATAAAGAATGCCGTTAATTGGCTTTTAACTTTCTTTACCGATCTGACGTATTTAATTTATCCTCAGGAAAAAAAATTAAAGTTAAATTTTTGTCCAAATATGACTTAAAATAAATAATAGGTATTTAAATCGCCTTAACAAATAGGATATTTAATGTTATATGAGTTTCCTCAAACATTTGATAATAAGAATTCTATTCAGCATTTGAAAAGCTTTTTAGTCAAATGAATATAAAAAACGAAACTTTTATACCCGTTTAAAGATTAGGAAGCGAATAATATTTTGAAAAATATGAAATGTGAATCTGATTTATGCAATTAAGAAATAAAAGTGTTTTGTAGCATAAAATAACTAACATATTTGTATTGATGATGTCATAAAATCGTTAAATCAATATTTTCTACAACCTGTTCAATATTTCAAGAACTATTGAGGGTCAAAGTTGATGATCGGAAATCTCAGAAACTTAAGGGGGATTAAGATAGATTACCTTATCAATCTCCATTATCGATTCATTCATCACGAGTAATCCATAACGGGAAAAATATTATGAATCGTTTGCTTAAATATAATTTAGTTCATAGTCCCTTAAGGGCTTACTTCGAATATTTTTTTAATCGAATTAGTTTAATTATTAATTTTTATGGGATTGTTTTTGAGGATTGCATATTTGCAGTTGCTAACAGTTTCTAGTTTTTTTCCCCCGAAAGCCGATTATTATTTTGGAATTGAGTATGTAACAGTAAATGCTTTTCAAACAGTTCATTCAAGTAAATATTTTTTTGTTTAACATTAAAGGTACTAATACGTTACATCAAATGATATCATCGAATTCAAAGACGTTAGAAAACAGTTTTTGAAGCATATTTGAAAGGTGCATAAAAATTTATTTTTAAATTGTTTGAAATTAAACTTGAAAATACACCCCAAATACCTACGATTTACTCAGGCTTAAACCTGAAAAAATTAGGCCATGCTGAACTGCATGTTCTAATATTCAGCTAGACTCCTAATTCTTTTTTAGCTGATTTCTAATAAATCTTCATTCACATTATTCTGTAGCTTCATTGATTTGATTTTGTAATTTTTTCATTGTTCTGAGTTTATAATTTCATATGTGTTTTGCTTACCTCGCTTCACTATCTTGATTTTGTTACTTAATTGTTTGGATTTGCAAAGAATTTGTTTTACTTTGTAACAATTGCTTAAATTTGCAACTTAATTGTTTGAATTTGAAACTTTATTTGTATCGTAACTTTTGTTTTAGTATTTTCATGTATTTTATTTGTCTCATTTTATTTTTTCTTTCCTTCTGTAGTACAATACGGGAATTATTCCATTTGTCTTCAATAATTTTAAAAAAAAAGAAATTGTGACTTTTTTTTACAAAGTAAATTGATAATTTCTCTCTATATTATTTTCTCTAAGCAAATATTTTTAGTTGTAATGCTTCAATGAAAAAGGAAATCGCGGAATTTCAAATTAATACCGAAAACACCTTTAACCATAGTTTCTAAAATATACAAAGAGTGGAGTGTGCAGAAATCATTAAATAAGATGTTCTTGGCCACACTCTTATTAGCCCATTTCCTTCTTTCCCTAGAAGTTAATTAATAAGTATAATATCCTGAAGTAGTTTGCTTAATCGCGCGTTTCTTATTAATTTTCCGCTGTAATTTGCTTATGAATTAAATTTTCCTCTGGCATGGGAAAATGTTTATTACGAAGGTCTTGAATGTATATATGCCAGATTAAAACAGGATATTTTGAGACTTTTATGAATCGTATTTTGTTCAATTTGATGATTCATTTAAAACAAGTGTCAGACTCAACGACGTCATATAAGCTCAAAATGTTTATACCACGCCTTTCTAAGACCATTCTTTTGTTTTATTTGATTATTATGTCCTTTTAAATAGTATCGTTATAGGGATTACGTAAAGCAGAGATATATAATTGATGTTTTATTCAACATACTTTCTGCAATAGTAGAAAATACGGTCAGAGATTATCAAAATGGTTTTCGGAAAAGAAGATCCACTATAGAGCAGATATTCAACAGCCGTCAGATTAGGGAGGAACAAAAGAATTAGAAATGGATACACATCAGCTCTTCATTGATTTTTAAACCGTTTATGGTACCATCAATAGAAAAGTTCTTATTGTAGCCATGAAAGTGTTTAAAATTCCTGACAAATTATTAAAGGCTGATAATCCTGACTTTAAGTGAAACGAAAGCTATGGTCAAAATACAGAATAAACTTTCAAACCCATTGGAAATAAAAAATGGTTTTCGACAAGAAGATGCACTTTTTAATTTAGCATTAGAAAACATAGTAAGAGATTTCAACATCAATACCAGATGAAATATATTTAATAAATCAATTCAATTGTTGGCTTTTGTTGATGAAATTCATATTATTGCTCTAAAATCCAGACACTTCTTATCTTTAGAGAAAGAGGTCGTCAGGATGGGGCTGAGAATTAATAAGAATAAGACCAATACACACACACAAGCCTGGTACTATAAATCATGTTTTAAAAACTCCCACTTTAAAATGGAAGACTATAATTTTGAAGTTGTTGACATTTTCACTTATATACTTAGGCTGCGAAATTAACAAAAGGAACGATTGAACTACTGAAATCCAAAAGAGAATTACTAGGGCTAATAGATAACTTTATTTACGAAAATATATGAAATCGAATGTAATCACACACACACAAATGAAAAATAAGGGTTCTATTGTGTAAAAGTCTTTTAAGATCAGTATTAACTTATGCATGGGAAACTTGGGCCATGTCCCCAGCAAATGAGAACATGATTAGTATCTACGCGAAAGGAAGATTTTAAGAATTATTTTTGGAGGAATTCAAGAAAATGGCGCGAAGATGACGTTTAGAATTATTACTCAAATAAAGAGTCTGACATTGTTAACTTCATCAAAATACAATAAATTAAATGGGCAAGCTCGTTGTCAGAATGGGCGAAGACTGCACCACTAAAAAATTCTTTAATGCCCAATCAACACGGAGCACACGCAGAAAAGATAGGCTAAATCTAAGAGGGATTGATGGCCTTGAAAAATATCTCCTAGTTTTAATAGCTAAAAATTGGAAAACACTAGCCGGAAAAAGGCTGGCCTGGAAAAGGTTTCTTGAGAAGGCCAAGGCCCACCACAGGCTGTCGAGTCACTGAGGAAGGAAGGGAGGTATATAATTGAGAAAAGAATAATATGTATTACTAAAGTATTTTCAAACGGTGCACGTAACACCATATTCGATGTACTATAAATAATGAATTGATGATCGTAAGAGACGTGAGAATTACTAAACCAACTCTGGATAAATTATATTGTTAAACTAGTACTTAAACTGTGGAGCGTACCCTACTTTATGGCGTAATAAACCTATATGGAGGGAACGAGCATATCGAAAATTCGAAAATAAAAGATTATTTAAACAAAAAATAATAATTTTCTTACAGACAGCGAAACAAAATAGACATTCTGATAAATAAAAAATAAGATACACATTTACATTGATATAATATACAAATAAATTTATCAATATTCGTATATATTAATTCTGATAGTTTAATAATAATAAATTAAGAACACACAGGTTTAATAATTACTGTTGACTTAAGTAAATCTCTTTCAGAGTAAAGTTGTTTTTTTAATTAAGGTTTAATATTAAAACAAACACTCTAAGTTCTTTTTTTTCTAAATTTATATTTTATTTGTTCCAATTTAAATATTTGAAAGAGGTTAAGTATGGATATAGAAAATAATTTTTTAAGTGTATCAATTTCTAATTTGAAGCCTTCCCTTGAAAATCTGTTCTCTACTTATCCTTTTACTTAAAATATTTATTACTTAAAAGTAATGCATATGAAATTTAATACTTATCTTGATAATTTGGATGGTTTGTAACTGAGATCGTATTGTAGCTTTACATCTAAGTACATTGTTATTTTATTTAATGCATTGTTACTGTATGGGACGGAAGAGCAATGAAAATTATGATTTAAAATTGGGTCGCAAGTATTATAAGTTTGAGAGGCAATGTGTTAAACTGTTGATACATATTAACTGTAAATTCTGTGTCCAAAGTAACGCGATTATAACAACTAAAAATGCAAAATAAAGAAAGAAGTTATTTTTATTTCCTGAAAAAAAATGAAGTTTATAACTAAAAGCATAACAAAAAGGAATTTTTAATACATTTTCAAATCGTGCAGGAATGTTAACAATTACTGTAGAATCAAATTACGAATAGGTAATCGACACCTAAGCCACTAAATAAATTGTTAAGAAAATATTACTTTACTTGCAAAATAGTTTTACAGGATTATTTTTAAAAAATTATCATAGAACTACATTTTACAATTTTTATAGATGCATTTTATTTCTTTGTTTTAACAATGTTGAGTTTACACAGTGTGTTGAATAAAAAGTTCATTTTATGTAGTGTGTCTGCATTTATTTTTACTAATTAAATGCTTGCGGGCTTTATAATGGCAGCAATTAAGATTAATGACCTGAGGTATTCGATTTTTTTAAAAAAAGTTCCAATAATTTATTTAAAAAAAATAATGATGTGAATTTTTTAAAAAATGTGTGTTAAGTCATATTTATAAGGAAATTATTATTTTATTTGAAAAATATTGTTATTTGATTTGTAAAATATTATTTTATTTAATTTATATTTCAGAAAATTTGAAAATTTAAATAAAATGCAATATAATATATTTCCTATACCTAACAATCAGTTTGGCTCTTTGATTTGGTTTCATATTGCGAAAATGACATCAGCCTTGATTGATTTATTGGTAAACATTAGATAAAAAAATCATTATTATTAATCCAATGTATTCTCACCATATTAAAATATCATATATTTATGTGTGCGTATATATAATGTATCGTACAACGTATGATTATTTCTTCAAAACACAAAGAGAACTGAAAATATAACAGGGATTAATGTTTACTACTGAAAAAACGGCAAATGGTGTCTCCTATTAAATATGATGAAAAATGTTTGCTATTTTATTTACTTTAATACAAGCATGATTTATTCTCTGAAAGACGGGTATCTATGAAAATTATTTTCTGTAATCGGTAAATCATGGTTAGAAAATATATCATTTAAAAGACATCAGCTATAAAAAAAATGCAGAAATGTAAATTTATTACCGACAATTCTATAATTTCATTGTTGTGCTTTTATCATCTTTAATTAGTTAATACCTTGGATTATCTTGCTGAGATCTAGCTGATTAATTACAGTCACATCAAAATAAAAAAAAAATATTTTGCGTTTCACTGAATTCATATCATTTTAATTTAATCAAGATAACTGAAATGCAATATATGAAGGTGTAAATTATTAAGTGGTGTAATTCATTAACTTTATTACCCTAACTAATTAACTTTTAACTGAGTTTTTTGCTTACAACTGTCATTTATTCGTGTAGTTATTTCCTCATTTCTAAATTTCATAAAGTAGTGTCCTAACTCTCTTGAATTACAAAAGAAAGGGAGCTTTTAGTAAGTGTTACAGCTACTGTCAAATGTTAGTCCCAAACACCTCACAATGAAAAATGTTTTTTAATTGCTTGTTCTTATCAACAGATAATACATCTATTTAAGAATTTTTAAGAAACGAAAATTAAATAAAAACTTATTTATGAACAAGAAATTATTAAATCTAGCTATGAAAAAATAAACTACATGAATTTCTCACACCATAAAGTTCTTAAATGAAACATTTCACGAAACTCTCTCGAATGTTTTAGTAAATAATAATAATAATAAAACACAATTACTTAAACAGCGTGCAACAACCATGTATATGTAGTATATATAAACCTACAGTTTTTTTCTTTTTTATTTTTGAATTAAAAATGCAATTTTAAAAAAAAATTATGTGTATTAAAGGTGTCACAAAACCTAAGAAAACTTTATATTTTTTAACTGTGATTGACATTAAGTGTTATGTATATTAGTTATTTGTAGAATGATATCTAATTCATGAATCCCCCTAAACATCCTTAAAGAGCATCCTCTAAATTGTTTTTCAGACTGGAATTAATGTTATAAGTATTTAATGAGTATTTTTTATATATTTTCAACCTTCATATAGTTTTTTTAATAATTCAATTTAATATATTTATTAAGTTAATTAATTAGTGAAAATTAATTCATTGAATTTCGTTTTATTTTTTGGTATTGTTATAAAAGTTGAAAAAAAAGGATATTAGGAAAATTATCAAGAATGTACCACTTTTTGGGAACTATGCATCCCAAAACCTATTTATAACTATTATAAATTTGCAGTTTTATACAGAACTATAATAAAGTTCAAATCAATTGTTTTTATTGTTCTTTTTAATTTTATATATGCCTTTAAAAATTATAAAATTTTCGAATTCAAAGTCGATTTACAAGAAGAAATATCGAATCAGATATAAATATAAATTGTGTGTTTGCGCATCAAAGCTACATCTTTTATATCTAACTTACATTGTATTCATGAGAACAAAAAATTCTCTCTCAAAAGATTTTAAAAAAAACTATTTTAATTTATTTCGTTGTTCTTACATTTTCTTACATCTAAGAAACTTCATACGATATACATTAAGTAGAGAATATTTTTATTTTACTTCTTTAATTTTTCTCACTCTTTCGTTTTATTAAAACACATTACGCACTTCGAATCAACCCTCAAAACAAATAAATGCAAAATGGAACTTGAATATAATAGAAGTATTATTGTTTATTCTTTGTGATTCATACGTGTCTCGAAAATAGACTCCATGGCATCCTGCTGGAAATTGGAAACATTCAAAATTGAACGCATTTCTCTCGTTCTAAAGTTATTTCGATTTTCTTAGAATTGAAACAGAGCAGATTCTATTTCAACTTTTATCTTTTTTTTTTAAAGATACCCCGTTTTAATAAAATGTCAAAATGTTGTTTTTCCAGACTATAGTTTGAAGGGAATGTGCAAATGAAATGATGTAGGGAAATACTTTTACTTTTTGTTTGCCCTTAGATTAAGCTTTTATTCTGCGAATTCTCTTTTTGTTAAATTCCAAGAATACGCTCTCTTTTCATCCCTTTCAAATCTTAAGATCTTTACACTTATAAATGCATACAATTTTACGTAGATAAAGCGACAAAGTGACTTTGGAAAATAACTACTTTTAAAAACCTTCCTCTACACACAAATACAGGATGATTCTAAAATGATGGCACAAACTTTGAGGGGTGGTAGAGCTTACTTAAACAAACAATTTTTGTACAGGAATTATGGGAGGAAGCGTCGCGTTGAAGCACAAACAGAAAAAAATAACACGTTAATTCAATGCTTCTTAAACATTCAATATTTGCGACCCAATTTTCAATCATAGTTTTCATCGACCCCCTTATACAATTGTTATGTATTGAATGTAATAATAATGTACTTTGTTGATAAATCTACAGTGGGACTTTAATAATAAACCGTATAAATTATAAAGATAAGAATTACATTTTATGTATGTTATTTTGGTAATAAATATTTTAAGTAAGTTACTTTTAAGTGTGTGTGTGTTTGATAAATATTTTAAGTTACTTTTAAGTAATAAATAGTTTAAGTAAGTTACTTTTAAGTAATAGCATAAGTGTTGTGTTAATGTCCTTTCTAATTTTTAAATTGAAAGAGATAGCAATAAACAAGCAACGTGTATTTTTATTAAGCCAGAATGGATTTTGTTTTGCTTCCTTTCAGTAAACTAATAATTTTTTTCAATAATTCTGTAAATAACTTTTTTTTATTTTTAAGTTTTCAATATGCCCAAACCCCTCCCCCCTTTTAGAATTATCACACCCCTCAAGGGGGGTGCTTCCCACAGTTTGAGAATCATTGCATTATTGGAAACATAAAATATTGACTAGCAGCATCTTAATGAGTGATTATGTACAAAAAATATTAAAACAGTTAAAGAAATTACACCCACCAAGAATCCAATAGTACACCTCTACAAACTGTGGGTTGACACACATGTACACGACATGCGACAGCCCTTGTAGTAGTACTGATTGTTTTGTCCTATTGTCTAAGATGACCTCTTCCAGGTGTGTCTGTCACACAGTCTTCGATCTACCCCTTCCAACAGTACTGGTGATAAATGAACCATTTTTCTACAGCTGTCGATGTAATCGCTAAAACATTTTGTGGTTCAGCATGTGGGCAATTGAAAAGCGTTCCTGATCTAACCTTAGCGCTGCTCTGCCTCTACTATTAACAGCACCGTATATTAAATGTATGCCTGTCTTTTTGCTATTAGTAAAGTAACATACAGTGACTGTAATTTTAATGCCAAAAACCAATTATGGTTGTACAGCAAATCAATGGCTCGCCACTTTGCTGCCCTCAACTATCTACATTATTGTCAGCCATGGCATGAAACTCAACAAGCAGGAACGGCAGTTGATGGATGCAATTTATAAAACTATTTTAACATTTTCTCTACGGAATCACCTGTCAAGGATGCTGCTAATGAACATTTTATGTTCCTGTTAATGTATTGTTTTTTCTGTTTGCGCTTCACACAATGTGGCACTTCCATCCATATATTTCAATACAAACTTTGTTTTATCCAGCACTACCAACTCTCAAAATAGAATTACCTAGTATTTGAACTGGCTAGTCGGATTCTGGACAAAGGTATAAGATAGAATTAATATATAAACGTAAGACACAATGATCTTGGAATCTGAAATGCAGGAAGGAAACATTTTTTTTGGTTTATAAGGTAACGAGAAATAAAAGAAATATCGTGCCGTTACGTAAGGTCCACATGTGTTTTATACGAGAGTTGAAGCAAAAGTCATGGCAACTATTTTTTTTTTCTTGAAGATACCAGTCCGGTTGTAAAATGTGGCATATACAGATGAAAGTTCAATGTGTTAACTACATGTGTGGACAATGAATATCACCGAAATATCGTAACACTCTAATTTATTACGGTAGTATACAGGGCAATATGGCCTACACGGTGCAAAAGAATGACAACATAGTACACATAAAGTTGACATGACAAACCTGGGCATATAGAACCTTAATGTAGTCCATGACCCTTAATGTAATCCATGAGCTGCTCGTTGTCGGCACGTGTCAAATCGGTCCCACCCACTGACCAGTCGTCCCGAGCATTGCTCATCACTGGTTGACACACGACCTTGCTGAAACTTTGCTATCCACCGTGCTACTGTACGGTATGGTAGGGCATTATTCCTGAAAGCCTCCACTAATTCACTGTGACATTCAATCATATTTCTCTCTCGGAGAACGGCTATTTTTATGTAAGCGCGCTGCTCAACACGGGTTACTTCCATCTCACTCGAAACTCACCAACTGACTGATTTCACAGCCCTCGCTGCGCTACTACCAGCTATCACAGATCCATCTGTTGTTCTGCATATACACTATGCCTCTAGAACTTCCACACGACACTTTTACGTTTGTGATCCGTTCACATATCTACAAGAAAAAAATAGGCGCCATGACTTATGCCCCAACCCTCGTATGTCAGTTTAAGACCTGAATTATTTTTATCTTTAAATATTAAATTCTTCCGTTTATTAATACTATATTAATCCCAATGACCCAATGACTCTACGTTTAACCCCCCCCCCCCTGGAACGTAGACAGTATCCGCACGATGGTGCGGGTTGGGCGTTTTCTGAGAAATCAGCACCTGTGAAATGTTACAATTTTTGGCTCTAAGTTGATGGAAGGAACACACTTAATTCAGCTACAATTGTTATAAATAAAGAAATTATTGATTCAAAATTAATTATTATACCGACCCATTATTTATTCCTTATGGAACTCTTTTTAAGCAGTTTTTGTGTTTCACAACATGTTTTCAAACTGCTTTCGTAGTTTTCAAATCTACTTGCGAGGCCTTAAAATTTCATCAATACATTGAAAATGGTTACACGTTTCAAACCTTTTTATCATGAAATGGCCAAGATGAAAGACATGATATGTATAGCAGGTGGATCATAACACTTCGATCTTTTTGTGAGGGGAATCACACAACCTTGTTATCTTCATCAGTTAAAATGCTTTTGTTAGTAGATGGAGAGGCTGCTCACGTGCTTCAACTATCTCTAATTAAAATTGTAAGCGATCCATTTTGATTTTTGGAGGAATTTTATTTGATATTGCATCTTGCTTGCACACAGAAACCAAGAATTTGTAAAAGCTAAAACAATGAAATAAATGGGTTCAAGAGACTTAGATGGTAAAGAATGATCAAAAATTGTCTTTCCATTTCAACTATTTCAATGTTTTTTTCGTCGCTCTCATCTGAACTTGATTCTTCTTTCAGTATACGTGATTCATATGTTGCGTTCGCAGCATTGCAATCATCTGAGAGATCCCTTTGATCTAAGGTCAATCTGATTTATTCATCATTTACAAAATTTCTTCTTTTGTGAGAAATATCTCTCCTCCTTTTAGACACCAGGAAAAGTTTTTGGTTAAAAGTTAGCACAGTATTCCCTGAAAAATAGTAAAATGTATTAGAAAATTTTATTATTTAAAAAAAATAAAATATTTAAACCACACCTTACCAATTCCCACCAGAAAATCCAAATTTATTTTTGGGGGGAGGGGGAAGAGATACGGGGATGCAGATACCTATGTAAAGGATGAAAATGCCTTATACTTCATCGAATGTGTAAAAAAGAAAATGAATTGCAAAAAAGATCCAGAGAAAGAAAAAAAGAGACTCGTCCATGACAATCCCAAGGAAATATGTTTTAATTATATAGCAATATGTTTCGTTTTTATTTAAGAATCTATCAATATTATTGAAACAGAAAAGAAAATTCACATTGTAAGAACTTACCTTTATAGCTGCAGTGACTCAAGTAACGCCCAACCCACACGATCACGTGGGTAACGAAATCTCGAGCCCAACACGCAACATTAATAGAGCATAGTTATTTTTTTTTCTATTTTACAATTACTTAAACATTAACATAAAAATTTGTATCCAAGCAATTAGAAATGAATTGATAATTATCTTTTTACGACAGATAAAAAGAAGAGGTGTTTTCGTTGAATTTGAAAACGAAGCTAGATTTGCCAGCTGAAGGTAAAACATGGACTACAACCACCGTCTGTTGATAAAAAATGATACTTTACACTTTCTGCAAACATGCTCAATCATTGGATTCGGGATTTTTTTACATACGACTATTCTAGAAGCAAAAGCGTATAAGAATATCTTACCCGCACTATCATGCGGGTTTTGTCTTAAAGGGATATATATCAAATATTTATTTGAAAAAAAAATTTATGCATGGAGAAATACTACAAATTAAATGCTGAAATGTATCTAGTTTATGGGAAACGAAATAAGCCCACAACATTTTTTTTTCAAAGTATAATATTCCTTTTTTTGTTTTGCGTTCAAAATCTTTGTCATCTCTGTAAAAATCCAGAAACAAAAGCCTTCTCAATTTAAAAATATTTTAGTTTCTTCTAAACTTTCTCTTAAAAAAGTAGACTTAAAAATATTTGTTTGTAGCCACTCAGTTCATCGTGATTTAATATTAATGCAAAAAACTGGTATCACGGGATCTAATGCTTCGTAGAATTAAACCTAGTGTTAAAAATGTTAAATCGTTCTCTAGGAGCGCTTCAAAACGTTCCATCTATAGGAGAGAGTCATCTCTCAGATTCACACACACATACACACACACATCACCTTATATTTACGTTTGGAGATGATTTAATCATTTTATTAGAGGTATTTGATATTAAAATATATTTGACATAAAATAGTATTTAAAATAGAATTAGGAATTATAGGATATTTATACAAAATAACATCACAAAGCTAGTGGTTGGTTATCACCATATCTCTTTCTCTTTACATTTTAAGATACTTCATTGCAGTCTTTACAAATCACCTTATAATGTTCCAGGGGCATGGATTTTTTGTACAGTGCATTAGAAAATTTTAATAATCTTTTCTTGTGATGTCCTGACAAAAGGGAATATTACCTTCTTTTCTAATTTCCTGATGATGCTTCTCTTGGTTTTTCATCTTTAAGAGGAGTAGGAAACCTCTGTCTATACCAACAATGTTAAATTGGCTGTTTTCGATGTACCTTTTCTCAAAATCTGTTATATGTACATATTTAACATTTTTTTCATGTAATTAAAGTGCACCTTTCTCATTATACTGAAATGTTTTCTAGCTAATTTTGAATTTTTTCATAATTTAGAAAAAAATTTATCATAGTGATATTTGATTAAATAGAAAATAAAAATAAATAAAAGTTAAGTATAAAAATGCATTAGATGGAACTTAATTGCCATAAATTATAAAAATTCATTAAATTATACTAATTAATATAAACTAAATTTTATTTAAATATTGTAAATATAAAAAATAAAATTAATTGAACCCATTTATTTTGTTTGTAATTTTAAAAACAATTTTTAAAACAATTAATCCTTATGTAATTTACACAATTAAACTAATTTGAATTTAAGACTCCTTTTGCGAAAATTATCCAGCTGTTTTTTTTATCCCATATTTCAAATCACTAACTTTCTTTTAAGTATAGCGAAATAATCAAATATCGATACGTGTGATGATTACATCTCATGATTTTTAAAATGCTTGTAGAAATCAAAAATATATATATTTTTTCTTTTTCCGAATCTATTTCATAACGAAGTTTTCGTAATATCCACGCTAATAGTTTGAAATTTTACCTCAGGGGATTTCGAAGTTCGAACTTAAGTTTCGTGCGTGGGACGGGAATTGATAAATGATACTTTTTACATGAAACTGGAATTAAAATAAAATAAAATGATTGAATGCCAATAAAAATATTTGGAATTCTTAGGTTCCGGAAAATTTAAAATTTTGAATATGTATATTTGTCGAGTAAATTTTACATTTATTTAATATAATACTGAATCTCAATTGCAAGGAGATTAAATTCCACGCTCTGTATTCAGTAATATTTTTTTTTTCTTTTATGCACATTTAGTTTCTTTAAATTGTGGGGAAACAAGCATAAAAATAATATTTGTTTAAATTTATCTTCAATATCTTTTTAGTTATTTAAGTTGTAGTCCAAAGAAGTTACAATACTTTTCCTTACTGTCTTGACATTCGCTGGCTAGGCGCGCGGCGTCCCTCAAATGTATCTCAACTCCCAGAAAAAAAAAATTATAATGCAGAAGTTACAAAAAACTTGCTTTCCAACAAATTTCGTATAAAACTGAAAAGTACACTATTTTACAAGAAAAAAAAAATCAAAATTGACGAAATAATAGTCATAAAAACTAACGTTGTTGAGCGCGCTGCATCTAATAGCTTCAATGGGCCCTTTCACCCGAAATATGAAGAACTTACTCTCGTCATTGACACTGAATCCTAGAGTGAGTGACGAAAGGCAGATAGAAGAAGGAGAGGCGAAGCATGTTCCAACCCAAAGTGTGGAAGCAGCACCGAAACTATTTTTACTATGCATCTGAGAAATTCGCGTGCCTAACGGAGGGTTAATGTTCCTCTAAGGCAGAAATCTAAAAAAAAAGAAGGGTTGAAAACATGAAAAAAGAAACAATTTTTATCTATATTGAAATAACTATAATAATGAAAGATATGTTATTGAAATAATGAAAAGATCTTCTCTTTTTTACAATTTTTCATAGGTAAATTTTACCCTTAATGCTCACGAGCATTTATCAACAAAACTTTAGACCGTTTTGTATTAGTGGCGATA
>BMAV01015856.1:0-29554 GCA_019973955.1 Trichonephila inaurata madagascariensis
TATGAAAAGCAGTTTTTTGATATAAACATGGTAATCCTACAACTGACAAATTCTGTGTGTGTGAATAATTTGATTATCTTTCAATTCTTTCTTAAATTTCTGAGTATAAATAAATTACTGTAGTACATCAATCCATAGATAAACACTTCTTAATTTCTGTTTAAGTTTTATTTTGCTTTAATACAAATTATATAAGAGAAATTTATCATTGTTACAACATATTCTTGGTAGTTAAATTGATTATTTATGAAAGCAGGCATGAAAAAAGTAGTCATACAGTTTACTGGTAGCCAGTGACATACACAAATAAGAGGGATTGGGGGTTAAAACTCCACCCTTAGCCCAAGATATTTTTATTTTTTAGCATAGAGCACTTTGCACTTTAATTACTTATTTTTTAGAATATACTCTTCACTCCATAAAAGAAGTCTATATATAGTTTAAAAAGAATAGTGTTATGGTGCTAAAAATAAATATTTCATAAATAATCCTTTTGGTATTGTATTCAGGAAAGAGAACTAAACTTTTTAAAAGATTAATATTTATTTTTAAAAATATTAATATTTAAAAATTCAAGTAGTGTGTTTTAAAAAAATTTTAAATAGCTTTTTAATTTTTGTACTCTAACATTTCTGTAAAATGAGTTTCTTGCAAAAATCAAAAATGAAGAAATTACATAGAGTTCATTATTTTCAAAATGTACTCAAGGTAATGTTTAGCCATAAAATAAGTTTAAATAAATAAAACAGCTGATTAGTTAACAAAAATATAATTTATTTTGATATATTAAAAACTTAAACAAATAGTTTTGAACAATTATTATAATTCTTATATTCTTCCAAGGAAAAGAATTATAATATACAAATATATATATAATTAATACTTGTGGTTAAAAATCTGTGATCCAGATTGACAAATAGGATTACAACTGCTATATTACAAATGTGATCTAGTCAACCAGGGAAAATCCTGCAAATGAAAAAAAAAAAGAAAACGAATTTATAAGTGAATATTGATATTAATTTATATATGAATATAATATTAGGAATAAATAATGCATTTTATTTTCTCTCTCATATAGATTTAGTTATAAATGATGCAATGCATCGAATTATTTTTCGTTTCAAATACTCAAAAGTTTTCTCCCTTCTCAACAGTATTGGAAAACTGCACTCCCAGGGAAATAATGCAAATTTATTTGTAAGTCAAGAGGTTAAATGTTTTTGTGGAGTATCACATATGCACCCTCCTTCTGATTGTGGTGGCATGAAGGTCAGCACAGCTCTCCAAGGGGATGATTGGCTGATGCAATGTAAAGGTTAAGATGAAACTGTATCTAAAAGTGGACAATGCATTTCACATGACTTAAGCCTAGCTAATGTAAAAAAAGTTTATAAATTTATCTATTGCTTTGCTTTTTTTTCCCTGCAATTTTAACTATAATGTAATCATAAATACAAAATATCAAGAACTTTTTTTAAAAAATTTCATTGAACAGATATTTTTTTTTTTTCCCCTGTTTTATTCAAAGAAATTATAATTCTTTCAAATACTTTGTTCCTTAAATCATTGGAAAAATGGAATGCAAAAATATCTTTTTTCATTTGGGGTGAAATTTTTTTTTTATGACACACACATAATAAAGATTGAAAATAATTTATGATGTAAAACACCATCACTGATTTTGAATCATATATATCTATTTTTGCTATGCATATTATTTGGCAACTGCAGAGTGAGAATTTTAAATGGGACACAATAAAGGGTCTCAGGCAAGTTGGTATCAAAACACATTTCATAGAAATGATAGATGAGTCATCAGAAAAACACAAAGTCTGGTATATTGCTTAGTAGTTCATTAAATAAATTATAATATAAGAACTATTTATGAAATTAAGATTGTTACAAAAGTAAAGGGGGAGAGGGTAAAGCAATTTTTATGATCAAGGCAAGGCAGAAACACAGAAAAGTTGGAAAGTGTTAAACTGTAATGTCACAGCATTTATTTTTTTAACATAAAAGTAATAAAGTTTAAAAATATATTTCTAAAAAAGGTTTTAATGGTATTAAGTGTTGTAAATGTTATCCTCTTGAAAAATTTTTAGTATTTTATCATTTTTAGTAGAATATTTGAATATTTTACAGTATAATTAGCTAATAATAATATCTTTTCATTACAGATTTAAGAAATCTGTTTAAAAAGGAAAATGCCTTAAAAAAAATTAAGTGTGGAAAAGTTTTCAAATACACCTTTAGGGTAACTATTATACCATTCATATAAAATAAAAATATGAGATTAGTTACATAATGAACAACCTTTACCAAAAGAACATAAATGCATTATGTAACTTACAATTACCTTTCCAAATTAAAGGTAATAAAAGTAACATACCTGAGGTTTCTTCTGAGATGAAGGTGAAATTGTAACATTAATAACACAAGGCTGTTTTACTTTCAAACACTCTTGCAAGGCATTTCTTAATTCTTCCACAGTCTTAACATTAAAACCTTTTCCTCCAAATATTTCACAAATTTTATCATATTTAGCACTAAGTGAAAGTGAGTTTGGTGGAACACTAAGGGAGAAAAAAAATGTAGTTATAGTTGAAAATAAATCGAATCATAAAAGCATTTGGATACTAAAAGAAATTGCATGAGTGAGTGAATATTAATGTCACACATGAGGGCTTTTGGCGACGGACCTCGTAATTTTGAACCATGGTCAAGTGAAGAAAACAACACCTGAGCTGGCACCCCCTCTCCTAACTACCATGCCACACCAATGAGTGGACGTTTGAGCTCTCGACAGATTTAATGTTCATTGTTCCCCTATATAGAGGGTCTTTTAGTGGTACTGGGCTCGAATTTATGACATGCCAGCCATGATCCGATACCTTGACCACTAGGCTACCCCGGCCATTATAGGAAATTGCATGTGTATTAAAAGTACCATTTCTGAAAACAGAACATTAGCTAACTTTACTCAAAAAAAGATAAAATATTTTTTAGAAATTTTTGAAATTAACTGCATGATGACAATATTTTAATATTCATGTGATAATAGATAGATACTTCAGATTTTATTAGTTTTTATGTGTCCTACTTTTAGCCATTGTTGAATATTAGATATTTAGTAGAATATAAAATATATTTGCAATGTGGGCTAATTATAATAAAAGTTCTATAATGCATATCAGAAAAAAAGATCTAGAATTTAATTTTGAAAGAAGGATCTAAAACTCTTAGTTCTAGAATTTAAATTTTAATCACTATAACATTTGAAATTGAACAAAAAAGGCTAACCCTTAGAATTTAAAAACATATTAATAATTTACCTAAATTATCACCATAAAATTTATTGCATAATGGCTCAGTTCAAAGATAAAATATTAATTTATAATTATATAGCTTTCCTGCAGAATGAGACATGATGTTTTAATACAAAATTTACTGTTATTTTAGGACCTAAGTAACAATTAAAAGTAATTTATGCCTGCTCAGCATATCTATTAATATATACTACAGAATAAGTATTGGAAGTACATAACTTAAGTAATGCAAATAATCCAAAATTGAATAAAATGTAGCATATATTATCAGTGCATTCAATTTACCTGAGGGCTAAGTGCGTTTCTTCTTCATGCAAAGCTTTCATGCTATCTTCTTCAAGACCGAAATAAATCCCGCCATTGTTAAAAACTATGACAATTACAGGAAGACGATATCTGTGGCGAAAATTTATATTTCTTAACTAAAGATAGATTTTAATATATATATATATATACATTTAACAGTTTTTTCTGGTTCATTTTTTCAATTTTAAAATATACACAAAGATGCAGTACAAATATTTCTTTAAATTTTGATACTAAAAAGCAGATTCAAAAGAGTCATTTTTTAATTCAGTTTTACTTGAATATCTATATTTATAAAGGAGAAAAGCGACTCACTCACTGTCTAATCACGATATCTCTGGAACTATTAAACCAACAGACTTGAAATTTGGTAGGCAGGTTTCTTTCATGGAGTAGACATCAGCTAAGAAAGGATTTCACAAAAATCGAACCCCAAGGGGCATTATGAGGGTTTAAGGGGTGTTACAGATAATTAGTTCCATTATTAAACTATTAGATGTACAGTCTTGAAACTTGGTATGCAGATTTCTTTCATAGAGTAGAGATCCCTACTAAATAATTTTCATGAAAGTCGACCTCCAAGGGGTGTTATGCATAATTATTTCCATTTTTAAACTATTAGATGTATGGTCTTGAAATTTGGTAAGCAGATTCCTTTCATAGAGTAAAGATCTGCTACAAAATGGGTTTTGTGAAAATTGAATCTCAAGTGGCGCTGCAGAGAATTAAGGAGTGTTATAGGTAATTATCTCCTTTTTTTAAAACTATTAGGTGTAAAATCTTGAAATTGAGTAAGCAGATTCTATTCATTGAGTAGAGATCGGCTATATGATGGGTTTTGTGAAAATCGCTTCCTAAGTGGCGTTGCGAGGGCTTAAGGGGCATTATAGATAATTATTTCCATTTTTAAACAATTAGACGTACAGTTTTGAAATTTTATAAGCATATTCCTTTCATGGAGTAGAGATCTGCTACAAAATAGGTTTGGGGAACATTGACCCCCAAGGGGCACTGAGGGGGATTAAGGGGCGTAATAGATAAATATTTCCGTTTTTCAACTATTAGACCTACCTGCTGAAAATTAGAAGGTATGTTCCTTACAAGGAATAGAGTTCCTCTAACAAAGGATTTTGCAAAAACCCACCCCCATAGGAGTGGGGTTGCAAGGGGTTAATGAGAGTTATAGAAAAATTTCTGTTTTTGAATTTAACCCATTTACTTGAAATTTAATGAGCACATTTCTTTAGCTGAATAGAGTTCCAATAAAATGGATTTTACGGAAATCAACTCCAGGGGGAAGCGGGGGAGTTATTGGGGCATATTGATATACAAAATTCCCTTTTTCAAACTACTAGGACTATAATAATAAAATTTGGTTTGCATGTTTCTTTTGTTGAATTGAAATCTACTAAGAATGCTTTCAACAGGGTTATGGGGTGTATTGATGATAAAAATTTTGTTTTTGCTCTATTAGATTTAGACTTGAAATTTAGCATACATGTTTATTTTAAGGAGTAGAGATCCACTGAAAGTTGCTTTGGCAGAAATCCACTTGATTATTGGGTTAAGTGAGTGCAAAAAATCTTTCTACTTCTATTTTAGATATTAATAGAAATTATAATTTCTGTACTTTTTACATCAAGAGGTGAGAATTACAGCTATTAATATATTTCTCAATACAATCGAAATTTTAATGCTAGATATCAATAATTTATATATATGTAAACAGTATATATTTATACAACATTGTGAAATACCAGTGAAACGGGTAGGTAATGGATAGTATACATATATACTGTTATGACTTTAGTGTAAAATAGTGTAAATAATTTGTATTTGGATGTGTAATGCCTTTATATTACTCTAAATTAGATTTAATTTATGTTAAAATTGTAATATTCACAAGCCACCCACCCTTTTTTTAAGGGATTAAATGAGAATTGGCAAAATTTGGCAAAGAAAAGATAAAACCCATTTTTTGATTTTGGGCCCCTTTGTGTGTGGGGGGATTCTTTTTTGAAATAAGTGGAGAAATCCACTAATTTCAGGGTCAATGACATAAGAGAATTTTTCTAGAAATGTCTGTTAGAGCTATAAATAGGGAGATGCTCACCTAATTGAATCAGTCTGGTTTTGACTAGCAATCAGTTAGTATTGCTTTGACTGTTGAAGCGATTAGTGATTACTTCAGCTGTTGAATAATCTTTTATATATGTGCATTATAGACACCGATAACTGTGTCTGAGTGCTGTTTAAGGTTAAAAATTTTTTCCCCAAAATATTGCTGCGAATCCTGATTGGGGATTTTTTCAACAAAAAATTTCCCCATTGCTCTTAAAGAACTGTCTTGTTCTTGGCAAGAGATTTGCATAAAATCCTCGAATTCTGGATTTACGTAACAATACTAATTAGATATAAAAATTGAAAGAAAGTTACATATAGCACACAAAAATAAATTGAATTCTACCTTAGTGTTAGCATAAGTTTATTGTAAATTTTTTGTTGGCATAATTTATGTAATACAATGAAAAATGTATTAAATAATCAAAAACAAAATTAACATTACTTTAATGTGGTCCTAACAAAGATTGAGTAACTAAGTTTAATAAATTTGTATCAAACCTGTTTCAATTGACACCAATAACAGATATTTGAACCTTCAATATACTTCTATAGAAATATATAGTTTAGATGGTTCAATACTGTTATTTTCTAAGAATCAAATTTTCTAATGAAACATAATATACTTATTAAAACATAAATTATAGTGTAAAAGTTTATTTTTGATGCAATATATTAAATCAACATATAATTTTGTGAATAGCTTCTTTATTGTAATAGAATTCTAAAGGAGTAACAAAAAACTTCATTAATGTCAAATAATCAATATCATACCTATAAATGGTTCCCATTTCCATACCAGAAAAACCAAAAGCACTATCTCCTTGGATGCATATAACACGTTTTTCTGGAAAGTTGTCTTCACACCAAAGAGCTGCAGCAATAGCTGATCCTAGGCCAACACCCATTTAAAAAATGTTAAAACTTAATCTATTGAAAATAACATTTAAAATCAAAAAAAAAAATTTAAACAAATTTTAAATATTTATTAGTTTTTCTTTTTTTTACAGTAATGAATCTGCTTTACACTAAGAGGGTGCTGAATATTCATTAATTTTTCTTTTATTGTAATATTTTTAAGTTTTAATCAAATTAAATTAGTTAAATTAAGTCAACCATTCATTTCAAGAGAATTTGGGGACACAAATTTTGGGGGTTTTGTGGCAGAATTAAATGTTTTTTTCAATAAACTTTGTAATATGAATACAATACAGACTTTATTTTCCCTTTTTTTTCATAAAAAGTAATAAAACAACACCTATGGCACCTGAGAGGAGCTTGTATCAAAATTTCTTGGGTGCCCTTTTTTAGAAAATAAATAAAATCAATTGTATTGATAAAACTTGTTTGAAAGTGTCAAAATGTTGCACATTTTGAGTCCCTTGTAGTTTGGGGGCCTCACATCATTGATACAGCAGAAACTACACCCTTGAGCCACACACACATGCAAAAACAGTAAATTCCGTGATCTTAAGACAATTTTTCACACAAAAAATTTCACTTTGCTTTTTGTAATGTCTTTAATTTTGTATACTCACTAAAACTGCACATAAAAGTAAAATTCTTCAAATACAGCAGTACCAGATGCAACCAGCATAAAAAATATATCCTACAACTATTTGGATTCAATGAAAATAATGTATTAATCAGTAATTAGTGAAGGATTTGAGCAATTTTCAAAATTTTAAAACAACATTTTAAAGAAATATAAATTCATTTTGGTAAAATTTTATACCCCTATGAAGAAAATCATTTCTTAAATTTTTGCATACTTTACACTAAAATAAAACCCATATATAATAAATTGTTTCAATTTAAATTTCAAGAAAAATTAAATAAATCAAACATTGTACCTATGGCGAGGAAAGTCATTTAATAACATAGTTCTACCAATATCCATAGTATTTGCACCTTCATTTACAATAATGGCATCAGTAGGAATCAATGATTGAATCTAGAACAATTAGAATAGAATTAAGTAGATTTTAAATTATTAATAAAAGTTTAAAAAGTCATTTTTAATAAAGAGAAAACTTAAAACATATAATTTGATAAATAGATACACTGATGCATAAATAGCAACATAGCAAACAGAATTATTTGAAAATTTATAAATTTAAATTTAAGAATGAAAATTGAAAATAATAATTACAGTTTGACAACTAATTAGATTTTAGAAACTCACCTCATGATAAGCTGCATAGTAATTCAAAGGAGTAGATTTGTCTGAAATCATTTGCTGGAAGAAAATATTAAAAGTTACTGTGATAATATGATATTCAAACATGCTCAAAATTAATAAGTTAAAAAAAAAAAAGCAACAGCAAATATATAAATTTTCAACTTAAGTAAAACTAAGAACTCTCTAAAAAAAAAGCATAAAATTGGTGATCAATGTTGTGTGTACAGTGAAGAATGGACAAACAAATATTTCTTTCATAATACAGGGTATAATAAGTAGTGTTTTTATTGGATCATGAAATAAAATGAGTACAATTTGAAACACCACATATATATTATATCCTGATGACATAGTGTACAAAACACAGTGAACAATGAATGTGTGAACAGGCAGAAGAAGCAACAGACATTAATTAGAAAGCAATCAATACTTCAAAATACTATATTTTACAGTAGCCTACAATTTGTTAAAAACAACAAACCTTATTTTAGATGTGACAAGTTAACTAAACAGTGAATGGTTGGAAGCGCAAGTGTATTATATCCTGATGTGAGAAGTGATTTGGAAAACATTTAATTGTCAAAGATTATAGTAAGGTACAATGACTCAATTAGAGATGGAATCACAGAACAGCAGAAGACCGCCCACAAAGATTTTGTTGGTTACCTTTGGTACTAGATGAGAGCACAGATAATAAAAACACTATACTATTACTCCTCTTTATCTGAGTTAAAAAGAACATTTTATCTTCACAGAGGAGCTAGTTTGCCTAGAATCAATGTGAGATAGAATCACTAGTCAGGATTTATTTGAGTTTTCTGTGAATTGTGAAGATCTGTGCTTCTCAACCTTTTTATCGACATGAACTAGTCAACATTTCATAATTTTACCACAGCCCATTGAGGGTGGGATGTTGATTATTTATATTTTAGAGTATTTTGATTTAATGATTTTAATTTAATTGTATTTAAATATGCCATCAGAATAAAATACAATTACACCAAAAAATGAATATAAAGTGATTTAGCAGGGAATATAAAGTGTGATTTCTATTGAAAATCACACAAACCCATGAAAGATACATCACAGTAAATAAAATGGAAATAATTTAGTGTTCCTAGGGTAACCTGGTACCTTTTGATCCATGGACCATTACTGGTTCATGGTCCAGGGGTTGGGGATAACTGGTGTAGAGGAAGTAGTTTGTCCAGGCCAATGAGGCCAGAGCTTTCAGTGGAAAAAATGTAGGCGTGGTTAAGTTTTTAAAAACAAGTTTAAAGTACAACAGTGATATCTTGTCTCCTTACTGGATTTTGCATCAGGAAAGATTTTGTACAGCTGCACTAGACTTGTAACATGCGATAAATACTGTTGTTAGTGCATCTGAATAAAGGACCACTGATAATTCAAATATTTTCTTGAGGATGTAGAGGTAGAATATGAAAGATGTTATTTAAATGCAACAGTTTAAGATGGTTGAGCCTGGGAAATGTGATATAAAATAGTTTGGGCATTACAGAATGAAATTCCTTTATTTATGGGCATGATGGAGATTGCATGATTTTGTTACAAGGATAGATTTTTTAACACACTACAGACCTAGACATGACTGCCATCAGTTGATAATGGATAGACTAATGCAGTTTAGAAGTACACAATAAAAGTTGCAATGATTTTTGCGGCATTAGTTGCTGCAATGTTGTCCTCCTGAACAAAAGACAACTAGATGGTCTCCATATGCATTATTAGCATTAAATAAAGGGCAAGTTGGAGGATCTACTAAACTTAATCTAAGCAGGTGTTCACGAGGTAGTCATATCCAGGTTTAATTCTTAAGTTAGCAACACCAACAAGTCTCAGCAGGCCACAAGGAATGGGAGGATTTTAAGGAACTCCAAATTTTCTCCCTACAAGCTCCCATTCTTCTTGAAGAAGATCAGTCTTAACTCTAGTAGAGATATGACATGTTTTTGGTAAACATCTTTGAGAAATTAAATGAACTGAATGTGTGGGAAAGGGTTTTTTTTTAACCATGAAACATGGAAGCATGCAACATTATTAAAAGCAACTAGGTCTATCTGCAAGGCTAACAGGTGAAGGCAATTTTTGTCATTTCTTTTTATTAGGAAAGCAGAAAAGTCCTTGAGATTGTTTTTGTTAAGATTAAGGGTTATCCGTAGAAGATGAGGTTTCAAGAACCTTTTAGGACCAAAACTAAAGCCTGAATTCAATTTTTTTTTTTCCCCCATCTCTATATTCACACAGCAAATGAGAAGCTGCAGCTTGAATTCAGAATGAACAGTCAGAAAACACAGTGAAATAAATGTTTAATGTTATGACACTGACTTTCAAATCTTCGCTGAAAAATTTCCAATGAAGAAATTCATTAGAAAAATATTTTTTACATTTGGTTCTAGATATATTTGTGAGCAGAGTTCTTGTTTAAAGATCAACATGAGTAAATATAGAAGTTCTCTGACAGACAAATTGCAGGCTGTGATGAGAATCTCAACAAGTAATCACATTCTCTATTTAAAAAAATATAGATAAGTATGATAGGATACATTTGTCTCATTAAACTGATTCTAAAATTAATTCCTTGCAGCTATAGATATGATGAATAAATTTAATAAAACTCCCATTATTTTATTTAATTTATATGTATTCGTTTTCACACGGAATAATTTATATATTTTCTGAAATTTTAATTTTTAAAAGGTGCTAACCTCTGTTTCCACAAAGTGAATCCCTCACCCAAGGCAAAACAATTACCCACCCCAGTACTATGTGAAACAGTTCAAAATTATTCCAAATTTATTAAATTTTTATTTTATGCATATGTTAATAAAAATAAAAGTAAATACACATGGCAATAAAGAGCAGATGTAAAAAATCCCTTTTTACAAGAACACACTTTTCAATAAAAGGAAGTATTTCTTCAGAATTAAGAAAAAATCTTCTATAAACTGTTAAATGTTTTTGAGTATTTGTAGTGCCTTTCAACTAGAAGAGAAGAACCTTTTAAAATGATTATGAATGCTTACGAAGGCAGTATTAGAAATATCTATTGTGCTATGAAACTTAATGTATGCCTTTTTATATTTAATTGTGTGTAGTGGTATTCTGCACTAATAATTGTCTGAATATAATTTTCTAAATATCCAAATACATCTTTAAGTTGACTGAATTATTTAAGAATACTATTATGAAGGTATATAACCCTGAAAGTAAGAGCAAAACTCTTTAATTTTTTCAGATTGCTGGTGAAATCAATTAAGTGTGGAACGAATATAGTGAACAGAATCAAACCTTTGAATATTTTCCTAAAATAATAAGGTTTTTGTAGTCTCAAGACTTTTACTACTATATTGTAAATATTGCGTGTGTGTAATTCTCTTAAATTTTTTTTTTCTATATTTTAAAAATTTACTGTATCATAAAAAAAGATTATAAACTAAATAAAATCATCAAGATTTTAGAAATATTTATTACTTGAACAGAAGCTGCATTTTCAGATTTCTTTTGTAGCAACTGAGTCCACCATTCTGAATTTTGAGGAAATATCCACTGACGATGGCAGAGTTCTTCATCAATCTATAAAAAATCGGGGGGAAAAAATAACACATCTTAACATTTTTAAAGAGCAAATTAATGAAATATAACTGACAATATATTACAGGGGTGGCCATACTTTTGGTATCCGTGGTCTACTCCACATTTAAAAAATCGAAGGCGGTCTACCAATGGCAGAGCTAAATTAACATAATGTACATTTTTATATATTTATTTTCGGTAACAAGATAAAATGGTAAATTATCTAATTTTTCTAAAAAAACTTAATATTAATATTTAAAAAATAAAAATTTACTGACGAAAATAATCAAAGTATTCATACATCAAAAATTGACCATCCTATTCACTTCGTTTAGTTGAAATTTGGATATAATCTAAGCATCCCACTTTGTCAAGTTGTTTCTATTTAATTCTCCACTGTAAAATGACAAATTCATTGTATTACTTTACACAGTTTGTTTTAGGTTTTAAAGCATAAACTGTAGTACATTTTTATTTTAAATAATTCATTAATTCATAGTCATAAATTAGATTGTCAATATCCGAGGTCATTATCGGGATTTTTATGTGGACTACCTAAAATAACTTCGCTGTCGACCAGTCGACGTCTTGGCCACCCCTGATATATTGCATAAGATTAAATATGTATCAAAATTAGTACAATAGTATTAAATTCAAGAATAGGAAGAATAAAAGAAAAATCTGTGTTTTACATTTATGCTCGTAACTTTTACAAAAATATTTTACCTATAAGAAATTTTTTACATACAGAAAACTGATTAATGTATAATTAAAAATTAAATTTTTAAGTGGTCGTTGTGTTGTTACTAATACTACCTAATCAGCAAAGGCCAGATCAAGGCCCATGAAATTCATCATGTCAAAGAGTTAAGTGACACCTGTCTTTAGCCATAGCTTTGAGCACCATACATGTGACAGTACGATTTGACCCAGTTCACTCCAATTTTAAGGGAAACACCCTGGGGGTGGGTGGTCAGGGGTCTCCCACTTCTCTTCCCCTTCCACCAACCTCATGAGAGGACTTTGCAGCTCGACGGCTATTTAGAGCACCACCATGCTGCAAAGGCACTATACATTTACAAACATCCATGCCTTTTCTGGGATTCAAAACTAATCCTACGGCACTGCTGTCAGCGTCGCTAACCACTATACCAGATGGACGACACATATATAAGTAAATGGCACCCCGTAAAAAAATTAAAATAGCAATAAATTTTTTTAATATAAATAGCATTTACCAATGTTTCTATTTAATCGTGCAAATTTTAGAATTGATGCAGCTTATATAAATAGCACTCAAATCAGTGTATGAAAGAGAACAAGTACTTAAATATTATTAAAATCACCAACAGAAAATAATTTATGCATACCTGTTGAACAACAGAATTAATATCTCCTACTACAGCCACAGAAGATGGTTTGCTGTTGTGTAATTCTTCCATACATATATCGACCTGTAAATTTCACAATTGAAATAAAAAATATATTTTGCAATACAAGAAATAACTTTTGAAAAATGTCTTAACTTTTGAAAATGTTTTTTCATTTCAGTAGTCTTCTTCTCATAACATTCTTAAGATATAAATTTTTCACTGATGACTACCAAGAGATAAGTTCACTTAAATCAATATTCTAGTTACATTAGTCCTCTCTCACAGAAGAAAAATATTTTTTGAATATTTCAATGTATTAACTTTAAAATAAGATTGATTTGAAGGGAAAAAAATTACAAAATTCTTAAGTTAAATTTTTGTTCTATAAAAATTTTAGAAATGAAAATTACAGGTATAAAATTACATTAATATAAGCTACAATGAATTAGAAAATTAAATAACACAAAATGTGAACTCAGCAATATAAAAGCATCCATTTACTTGTAGTATTTTTACATCTTTATGGAATCTGGGTGGTAGGCCAAAATGAAGAATCCAATTTAATCTAGCACCCAAAAGTAATATGACATCAGCTTGAGCAAGAGCTCTGGAAAGAAAAAAAATAATATAAAATGTTTACTCATACTAGCTTAGGGAAATTAGCTACAATAAATAGGAAAAATATATCAAAATAAAATAGATTCAAAAGTGCATTTTGTGTAGTTTGCATCATTGTATAATTGCATCAGTAAATATATAAAATCTTTAGCAATGCAATTCACCTTTATACTAGAATTCCATTATCTATACAATAAATATTATTAAACGATTGTAAAATATTTAAAATAAAGACATTATCTGACAATAAATAAGAGAGAACAAATTATTATAATTAAAAGCAAAAGCGCTTGAGATCATTGAACATTTTTTCACTTTTGAGAAAAATATTTTTATTTTAAATATATACCAATTATTTTAAGTATTTAACAATAGTACATAAAATTTAATTAAATTATTTATCCCTTTCTATTCTGATCAGTTAGGAATTTGGAACAAGTGCCATCTAATGATCAAGTAACTAAATTACAGATAAGAATGTTTAGTAGTTTCAGTTTAACATTCATGAGGTACATAAATTTATATTTCTAATCTATATCTCAAAATAAAAACATTACATTTAAAATTTTTAAATGTATCAAGTCTACAAAAATAAATAAATTTATAAAAATGTTATATATAAACATAAAAGAGAAAAGCAGCTTACAAACTAAATAGTAATTCAAAGAAAAATAATTGGTGGAACAAAATTGTGTTTGTAAGAAGGGTAATAGTGGTAAAATGTTTCTAAGGATCAAATTGGTTTAAAACAATTATTTTATTTTTCACAAAAAATTATTACCAGATTATAAACAAAAAATAATAATAAAAAAATTACTTTGATCTAGCAGACGAAACACAAAATGGACTACGATCTGAAACAACACCTTTACCCATGGGCGTAGGTAGAAAAGGAATTTGATGTTGTTTTATAAACTGTCTTATTGCATTTTCAGCTTTGCTATATGCTGAACCTACAGTGAATGAGATACTGGAATTAGTATAAAAAAATTATTGAAATTTATACAATAAAAATACGCATTTTTAAAATGAAATTAGATTTAAATACAGAAAAATTTTCTTTTATAGGAGCATTAAATATTTTTCATTTTCACTACACTATTTTAGAAGAATGCTTAAAATATTGGTTACAAGAAGAAGTTTGAATAACATGATTCTAAAATTTAAAAAAAAGTTTTTTAATAATGATTTGGTAAGTAAAACTAATTAATATCCTTCGTGATCCCTTTTCTAAAGTTGCATGGTAAATTGATGCTTTCTCAAAACAATTTTTTTTATCATAAATTTAGAATTAAAGTTTCCATTTTGTTACATATGTAGCTCTGATGGTATATCATTTAATAATAAAAATACTGTTCCGCTCAAATGCATTGACTAGATAAGCATTTTTGAGAATATAAATGGTTATCTTCTTATAGAGTATACTCATAGGTCAGTAGATGCTAGTTTAATACTTCCCCTCATTACTAATAAGAAAATGTAAGATTTTATTTCTTATTTTACAATCCCGCAAAGTATTTTTTGATAAAAATTAAGTTACTTCATTGTAAGTATTTTTGATGGTAAAAAGCATTTACATAATGTAATAACCTTTTCCGATAATCACCAAGGGTCGTTGAGCTGTACTTAATACATTAGCTAAGGACTTAATAACATGAAGAGGAGCCAATGATTGAGGAGGATCTGCACACTTAGGTGGATAAACAATTGCTGATTCTTCTTGCTCCTGATGGATTAAGTCTGCAGCCAAATCAATATAAGAAGCACCTGGACGTCCAAATGTACTTTGTCTTACAGCCTAGTAGAAAAATGAGATGACATTTTAATATTTGCTTGGAATAAATTATCAACACCAGAATAATAAATAATCTAATAAAATAATATTAATCACAAATTCTCTTCTAAATTATGTCAAATAAACAGGAATAACTGTCATAGTAAAAACAAATTAAATGTAATTCTTATTTGTAATGTAAGACATTTGTGTTTTCAATTAAGACAGCTGTCGAAATATTCCATTTCATTTAAATCATTGGATAAAATACCATGTACAAAAACATGAATAAAAACAGATAAATAATACACATAGTCTGCACAATATATCATGTACTTTTTGCAAGCCAGTTTTAAAGTAAACATATTCAATAAACTGGTATAATACAAGAGTAATCTGCAGTTATTGATCTGTTCATAGCATTTCATGATATTTAAAAAACAGACAGAATAAATTATCAGCCAATGCTAGGATTATTTCTGACTTTTAAATTAACAGAAATAATTACACTTGTAATTTTAAATAATAAATTTTACTCAAATAAAGTAATAAGTAAATATTACTTAAATAAAAGAAAAATATCTGAAAATAATAACCATATCAATATTTACTGAATTAAAGCATGTTTGAACATAACACAAAATAAAACTGCAGATCATTTTCCCTTGATGGCAACTTTTTATGGAAATGATCTGGAGATTCCTGTTCTACACTCTTTCCTGAAATTTATACTCCAACAGCACTTTTCTTGATGATTTGAATACCTCTACCACTGAAAATTATATTAAACAGTTCAACACTAACAGTTTAAATGTAATTGCAATTCATTAACAAAAAAGTGAAACATATTACTTGACTAACCATGTAAGTTTTTTTTTATCCAATTTAAATTATTTTAAAATTGTAAACACACAGACACATTCTTAACTTCTTTCGGTGGTGTTGATCAATACATTATTTTGATTGTCTTGAAAGATTGTCCAAATATTTTAATGTAACAAAAACTAACATAAACGGAATAAAGGATTAAAAATGCAATGAACAGCATTTTTTTTCTTCTTTTGAGCATCATCCCAACACTTGGCATTCTTTGTCCCTTTTGACACAATTTCTGACTCAACCATCTCACAGGTACTATGTTATAAATACTGATAAAAATGCATTGCTGCTTATTTTAATAAATGTACTTTCCCATTTAAAGAGATTATTAAACATTTTTAATAAGATGTAGAATAAAGAATTATGCATATGAGGCCTTGGGTAGCCTAGTGGTTAGAGCACCGGACTCCAGACCAGAAGGCCTGGGTTCGACGCCCGTACCGCCAAATAACCTCCGAGTACACGCAGAGCACATGCTCGTTAAATCAGTGGGTCCGAAAGTCTTGTGAGCTGAATCATGAGTGCAGGGAACTGGAGAAAATTTCCCTCCAATTCAGTTCCATGCCTAAATTGTGGAGGTAGGTGGTGTCGCCTTCTATCGTTCCTTCGGGAATTTCTCTGAGCTAAATCGTTCTGTCACCTGTATGGTGCTCAAGGCTTAGAGCCAATGACAGGCGTACATCTAGCCCATTGCCACGATGAATTTCGTGGGCCTCGATCTGACTATGTCAGGCAGGTGGCATGAGCAACAACAACATTATGCATATGTTTAACATTGGTAATTTTCATGTTTAATGGGTCTCTAATTTAGTTATTGCCAGAATGAGAACTGGGAAAAGACCCTTTTTACAGCTATAAAATGTTTTAAAAAATCTGTGTTTAATTAGGGAGCCTTTTATTGAAAAATTGAGTGTTGGAAAAGACATATGTACACAATTGTTAATGCATTTTGATCAGAAATTAACTTTTTAAAAAAATAATTGCATCTAAATTATCTTTAAATTTGAATACATTTGCAGTTGCACTTTGTAAATTAAGTTAACCCACCAAATTGAGTTCATTCAAATAAGGAAAAATACCAGTCGTGAAAGAAACTTTAACTAACCAGGAAAAATCATTGCAACAGTTTAGCTCAAATTGTGTAACCATTAGAAATAATATTTCATCACAAAGCTCAAAAACAATTGAATGCTATATGACAACAGACATACTTCTCTGTATAAATATAGATGAGTATATTGCCTTTCCATCTCCTTGTACAAAACTTTAAAAACTCAGGAATTAAGTAGATCAGTCTTAAATGAAATTGGCAAATAACACTATCTTTCAATCTGGTGTCATATTTTTGATAACTAATGATTCCTTGTGTATGAAGTGATGGTTCCAAAAGACCTGAGGTGGTATGCCTTTAAGATCAATCTAGTTTTTGTTCCTGTCATTGTGCAAGCTCCATCAGTATAAATTGCAAAACATTTTGACTGCTAAATTTCACTTTTGGATATTAAATATGGCCTTAGCTGTAGAACTACAAAGCAATAAATCCTACTGTATTTTATGTTCAAATTCAAATATAATAAATGTTAACAAATTAGTATTATTAGAGATGTCAGTACCCTCTCTGAATTTTGAGCACTTTTGAAATTAATTGCTCTTTTATATTACATAACAAGCCTTCAATCCTATTATTTATTGTATTAACGAGTTTTAAAAGAGATTAAAGTAGTTCCCTGCAGCATTAATGTACTGCTGCAGATGAGATTTCTAAGCATTTAATTCTTGAAATCAGCAAAAAATATGCTTATACAGTCACACCAGTGTTACCTCTGGAATAGAATGGCATGCTTTTTTTAGTTTGAAAATAGTCTTCACACATTGCAAGATCAAGAGAATAGGATGGATAACTTATTACTTTAATTGTTTTAACATTACCATAGTGAAGCATGAGATCTTGTGTGAGTGACTTTATTGTGCACTTATTAAATAATTTTTGGAAGACAAATAGTAGCATACAAGTTATTCGCAACTGTCTTCGTCTGACTTATTGGTTGTAACCATTCTTGTCCTCCTGGTTGTTTATTAATCAATACTGTACTTGAAGCTGTACAAGGAGAATTGGCACCTTGTTCTGCATTTTGGAAGAAAATGGCACAGAATACTATTTCTATTGCTTTTCTTTTTACCATTGTTGGCTTAAAGTAATCTTCAAAGATCCATATTTTAATTTCTTGTCATGTTGGAATATCCAAAAAAGGCATGTACGTTTCATTATAAAATATGATTTTAGAAATAGAGTAGCATCTAACATCTTTCAATAACAGAATTTCTTTATTCTGATATGCTCCTTTCTTAGTGCTTTGTAATATTACAGGAAAAATTGTAATATTAAAGTTAGATCTAATTAATAATTAAAATGCTGTTCTTTATGCATATAACTTACATATATCAGCATATACAATACTAAATTCTTCTGTAACATTTGGTAAATATAGCAATCATCAACTTTTTTTTATCAATGACCAACACATTTTCTGAAACAGACAAATTTTCCTGCATACTTTTCATCCTGAAGAGAGCTTCAACAACTTTGAAATTATATAAAACATTTGAATATAATAGAATGGTATAAAGTTTCCATTTCCTGCTAATTTTAGATATTGAAAAGAACCTTTCTGATTTAGACCCATTTTAAAATCATAAAATAGTATTCTTTTTTTCCAAATACAGTATTTTTTTGTCTTTAACTATATATTACATGCTTACAATTTTGATTTAATAGAATTTCCAGAGTCAATTTTGAAAGTTAGGGCTAATATCAAATATGATAAATTTGGATACATTTTTAGAAGACTAAGCAAATTCTTAATGTAAAAACAAAAATCATTATAAGAAATTTTAAATATACCTGAGCCAAAAAAATATTACATTCAATGTAGATCAAAATTAACATTTTGAAATAGATTATATAATGTTTTTATGGAAGAGGGAGGATTAAATGCAGATCATAAATTATATCAAACTATCCTCTTGTACCGATATTCCAGAAAAGTTTTATTATTTTAGGTAATTAAATCAGTTCAACATTTAATTCCATCAAATTCTCTGAAAAATTAAGGACAATGAAATTTTATAATGAAATAAATTTAAGATTTCTTATAAACAGAGGAAACATTAAAAAAAATAATAATACTTGAATTAAGTAACATTTATAAGAAAGAACTACTTTAATAAAACTTTTAAAAAGTGAACACTGGGAAAAAATCATAATTTTATATTAATTTTAAATTGAATTTCAAATAAATACCTGTTCAACATAGAAAGGAATACGACTAATATCAGCTGGCCGACAAGTATATTTACTGTACAAACGACTACTTTCAACCTGTCAAAAGAAAAAAAATTCATTACATAAGATAATAGGTAGGTGCAGGTAAAATGTCAAATTTTCTTCATATATGAAGGTTTGTCTCCCCATTTTTGTCATGCTTTTGTTTTTAGTATAACCTCATTTATAGCCATATTGTCCATTAGCCAGAGTCATATTTCAATAAAGATTTACTCAAAAGTTTTCCATTTTATTACTTGTCTTAAATTTTGTAAGGATATTTATTCAACCAATATTAATGTCATTTTTAAAATAGGAGTACAAAATAGGTAATAATGCTGCAAAAGCTGCACACAATACAAAACATAAATTTGGGGAGAATACCCTAACAATAAAGTCTAATCTAGCATTGGTTTTAAAAATTTCATTCTTGTGATTTTTCCCTCCAAAATGAATCAAATGAAAGATGTAAAACATCTGTGAAAAAAGATGCTCTGAAAACATTGGTGGAAATGAATCCAATTGTATCTATTATACTGCCAGTACATTGATGAAATGCATAAAAAATTGAAAATTATATGCCCGTCAGATGTTAATCAGCATGATCCAATAATTCTCCACGACACTGCGTACGTCACACAAAACAATTGCAAAACATAATGAATTAATATGAAATTTTGCAGCACCCAACTTATTTACCAGATCTTTTGCCAACCAACTTTCTTTTAAGCATTTAAATCAGTTTTAACAGGCTAAACAGTATGGAAATGAAGATAGTCAGAATAATTTTGTATAAGAGTTTATTGATTTGTAAGATCAGAATTCTTTAAAACAGGCAATTATGCATTAAAATCTCATTGGGAAAGCTGTATTGAAGCAAAAAGAGCATATTTTGATCACAGCTTTTGAAAAAAGATATGCAGTTTTACATATTCACCTAAAAATATATTTCAAATTCACTAACCAAATAGTATACATTTATGTTTTCAGAGTAAAAAAAAAGAAAAATATTTTTCTGTGCATAATATCAACAACAAATTGCTTGGTTAAAAAAAATGAGAGAGATGATCACACAAGCATGTATGCAAATACATATTCTACATGATTTCTTTAAAACAAAATTGATAACAAAAAGAAAAAAATGAACATTAAGAACCACATGTGTAATAATAATGACTATTGAGCAAAACATGATATTTTAATGCATATGTGACATTTTTATAATTTACACATAACGAATAATTAAAAAGTCATAATTTCCTCTTGCATGAATAAATCAATACAAAAATAATAGTACAATGAAAGTAAAAGATTCAGTTTTCTTCATTATTTGATTAACTTTAGAACTTTCTAAAAGTTAGTAAAATTAAAAAAAAATATACTTGAGGGAATTCTTGAAATCCTCCATAACCTTCTTGGTCTCTGCCACAAGAGCCTCCAATGACAATCATAGGCCTATAATAAGTTTAAAACAATCATTACTTAAGTAAAATTACATATGATTGAACAAATGTACCAAGCACAAAACATAAATATAAAATCTAAGATATTTTTATATTGAACATATTTTTTGCAAGGTAAAAATATACTGAAAATTTCTGAATATAAGTCAATCCATGTACAAGACAAAAATTACATTTTTTCTTTAAAAAGTTACCAAAATTCAAAACTTGTACATAAGCCAAATTTATTTACTTAAATTTAAAAAAGTTTCTATAACTTTTGGTTTATACAAAGAAATATGCAGCATATATTAACAACCCAGAAATCAAATCCCGTCAATAAAAAATTAACAGACTTATGACAGATTTGTATCATAATAATAAGTATGTGAATCAATTTCAAATAAAGTATGCAAAACATACTTAATTTTTTCCACAATAGTTTGTATTTAGTGTGGATTCAATTTTACAATTCAAATTATGTTAGATTGTATTAATAACAATGAGATATTTCATAGGATTTTAATAATAAAGTTTCAATATAATATAACTTAAATGTCTAATAAATAAGTTTTAACAAATACGCTCTTGCATTTTTGTTGATGAAACATATGTTCAAAGTGAAGGTAAAAACTTGTTAATGCAATGCAAGAATAAACAGCCAAAGAACACTAATTTATTTTTCATTACTGTTATAGTATTTAGAATTTCAAAGTAGTTCTCCATTTTGAAGCAGTTGTTAGACAAATTAAATTAAATCCATATTTACAATTTTGATATCAAATTTTTTTGCACTTTGCACACAAATGTCATTGATTTTGTTGCAATTAAAATAACAAAGTACTTCTTAAGAACAATTTTTGGAATAAAATACAAAAATATACACTTATTAGTATTTTCCTAGTTTTGATTTAAAAAAAAAATCCAAATGTAATGAAATAATGCAATAAATGACTTAAGTTTAATAAAGGACAAATTCATACCATCCATTAACTTGAGCATTAGCCATTCCACCCAATGCATGAACAAAACCTGGTCCAGAAACAACAAGACACAGTCCTGGCCTTACATAAAAATAAATACAAATTAAATGTCAAAATAAATGAAAAACATAGTACACAGAAAAACAATTTACAAAACAAATAATAGTTCAATGCTTAAATGGCAATTAAAAAAATAACAATTATAAAATTTTTTGGCTAGGAATGTTCAAAATTTAGTTTTGTTTTCAGATCTACATATTCACTTTCTAATCGATATACCTAATTTTTAAACATGAAGGGACATATATACTTTTTAATGTTTTTCAGTGAAATATTCTTTTATATTAGGAGTTTAAAACACATTTGATAAAACACAAAAATGTTTACAAACTATAAAAAGAAACTCACGTTCTAGTTAAATATCCAGTAACACCAGCAGCATAAGATGCCTGTAATAAAAAAGAATCACAAAATATGAATTTAAAAATAAATTAGCTAAACCTTTTTTTTTAGTTGCATTATTTTATTTCTATAGATTAAATGTTCAATAACATTTTTTTTATCATACAATTGCTAAGTAAAGCTGAAACTTGAATAATGTATACAATTATGAATGAATGGGAAAATTATATAAAAATACTATTTTAAATATCACAAATTTTACATACTTTGGGGATACAAAAGAAAAACTTCTAATTTAAAATAATTATGAAAACACACTTTCTGACCACTAAATGTAAGAATTTTATCCTATTCAAAATAAAATGTGGTACAGTTATTCATTCAACAAATTGTAGGAAGATATTCACAGTATTTAGGATCCATGATCCAGTAAGCAAAAATAGCACAAACAATGAGCACAACCAGTATAAAATAACTTATACTCTTTGTGCAGACATGCAGTGGTACCGGTGATGATTTTTTAAATATTTGCTGCAAATTCAATATCTATGCCTATTTATGCATTTATTTATGTTAATGACTACTTTTATTAAATGCTTTACAGTTCTTTTTATCAGGTAAAATCTGGTTGAATGTGAATAAAGCATCCTGTACCAGGTTCATTACCAAAGGAGAAAGGACACATTACACAGAAAAATTTATTTTTCCAGATATCATTTATTAATTTAACTTATAATTGATTAATTCCAAAAGATATAAAAAAGTATGCAATTTTCAAGCCATAAATCAAATTTGAGAACATTATTTAATAGTAGTCAATATTTAAAATACTAAGAAAAGCATTATATAATTTCAAAATACCGAACATCAGGAATTCAACAAGGGGAAGCAATATTTAATAGTGGTTTATAATATGTTGATTCATATAATAAATTTAAATATTAACTATTTGAATGCAGTTAACGTTCAAAGAAAACAATATTAAAAACATTAAAAACTTGCATTCTCTTTCTTAAATAAACTTAGAAGTTCAGCGAAGCTTTGTGTTAATTTTAAATTCAATAAAACAAATTTTAAATATTTGATATTTCTAACACTAAAAATCAGAATACATTACTTGAGAAATTATTAAAAAATAGCTTTTTAATAGTAATTTTCTTCCTTTATATTATTTTTGCAGTTCTTTATTTTCTAAAATTAAGGGTTTTCCCAATATTCTGCTTAAACTTTATACAATTTGAAATAACATTGTGAAATAATAAATAACTAATAAAGTTAAGGATTCAAACCAAGTTTCATGTTTCCAGACATGAATGTATTGAATAAAAATATTTTGATTTGTGCAGTCAAATTAATAATTAACAACTGTTCACAAAAAATGGTGCTTTGGCTATAGAGACCATGGGTTGGTGACTAATTTCCTGAGTTCTCACCAACATGAACATTGGTGAGATTATCAATCAACAGATGTTTCTAGGCCAAATCGTCGCTGTTGTCACTGGGCGTATGGCTCGCAGAGCGAGCCCTTATCCCATATCATAGCATATTAATGGTGCCTGTGGTAGTAGCGTCCTTGCTGAGAGGGAACAATGTGAATGGTTGAAAGAGTGAGGAAGAAGGCGTGTTAACTGGTGCCTGGAAGTTGTGAGCAGAATGGTGGTGAGAAGTGGAAAAGTTCATCCTTGAGTGGCTCAGAGCCTGGCTTTTGATTGGCTAAGGAGTGAATTGGCTTTGATTGGCTGCCCTGAAGTTTATGAGGGAATACAGCATGGGGAAGTTGCCTGTGTGGAGCTATATACAAACTAAATAATTAAGTTAAATAAATGAAATTTAGCAGTTCTTTTTGCCAAAGGCAAATGAAAGAATTTGATGTTAAGTGGGTTATAAGAGTCAAGAAGAATTCTCCTTGGTCTCTTAGTATTGTCATGAGGAGTATAGTTTTCTAAATTGAGGATGTGATAATTATTAGTGAGTGGAAGAGAATCAAAAATTTGGTAGCTATTTTCTTAATAAAATTTTTTAAAGGTTGGGAGTTTAAGTGTTTTTATAGATATCAGAGTTTCTATATATACATATTCCATCTAACAATCATGCTAATAGTTTTATTTTTGCGATATTTCAAGCATTTTAATATTATTATTTGCAGCATATCCCCACACAGGACAACCGTAACTCATGATGGGCCGCAAAACGGCTGTGTAGAAAGTACCTTGTTTTTACTGTCATGTTAGAATTCGCAAAATTAGGGTATATTAATCTTAATGCGCTCCGAATTTATTTCAGCATGTGAGCAGTTTGTTTCCATGTGAGTTTATTGTCGAGTAACAAGCCTAAGTAAATTGTGTTTTGAGACCATTGTAGTGGTGTGGAATATAGTGTTGGTGGGGTTGCAGATTTTCTCTTCCTTGTCTAGGCCAAATAATTAAGTTTGAGTATATATATTCCCTTCGTCAGAGTGGAATTCTGGGAAGACAGAAGAAATGCCAGAAGACATTTCTTCTGACCAATGAAATTCAATAGTAGGTTTTAAGAGCCAATAAGACGTAAGGATCAAGAATCCGTTACTATAAGTAAGAATGATCTGTTATTATGAGTAAGGAATCTATAAAGGCCCAACAACGTCAGAGCCACTATACAACAGTATGGGATGGAGGAACGCCGGTATTACGAAAGTACACTACACTATCCAGCATTGATATCACAAGACAGAAGTTTGTCAATCAAACACTAAATAAGTTCTACAAGCTGTATGTTGATATCTAGGACAATGACAGAAAATATTAATTTACAATTAAATTTAATTTTTGAATCTACTTAATAAACTCTATGAGAGAAAAAAAAAAGACTTTTCTCAGCTGTATTATTTTCTATCATTTTTTTTTTTCAAAAAAAAAAAAGGTTTTTCATGTATTGTTTCTGCTATCAATAACATTTGAACAAGTAGCTTGTATTGGATCTAAATTTCTACATTTTGTTCTTAACTGAGAACTTTTTAAGTAATAATTTATCAATGCATTCTAGGCATATCCTAAAAGTGCATAAAATACATTTTTGAAAATATCCAAAATAAAAAAAAAATTAAAAGTTTTATAGCTTATTATTTTACATCACCTTAAAAATCAAAATAGAATAAAATGTCACATTAAACATTAGAAAATCATTTACAAAGAAAAAAAAAATTAAGGTACAGTGGTACCTCGACATACGAGTTTAATTCGTTCCGCAACCTTGCTCGTATCTTGAATTACTCGTATCTCGAAGCAAATTTCCCCATACAAAACAATTGAACTACCATTAATCCGTTCCAACCTCCAAAATGTCACCCCAGTTATTTTTGTTACGTGGTTTTGAATAATAAAAACGTATTTATAAATATCAAATATTTATTGCACCAAAACAAAAAAGAGAATGTAAAGAAATAAATTAGATATCCTCACTGGTCTTTTGCCTCTCCTTGAGCTGCTTTTCTGTCACCCACACCATCAGCAGTTTCTCCATATTTTCATGAAGGAGGTTCGCTGCTTGAAATTATCGTAAGGCCCTTAATGGGCATTACACTCTCTATCACTCCTTCTTAAGCACAGAACATATCATGGACGTATTCATGGCCATATACTGCTCACAAGTCAACAACTCGAACACCTTGCTCATGTTTTTCTATAATTTCATCGCTTTAATTCAATACTCATCATCTTTTTCTTAGCACTTGACTTTTACAAACTTTCTTCCATCCATGGTTATAAAAATAAATGAACCACAACTGTAAATGTAAATGCAACACAAACGCAACACAACTCATACAACTTATCACAGCGAACCACGCTGCAACTGATCGTGATGGGCACCGCGTGTTACTACGTAACCGAACCGACTCAGATCTCAATTTCGCCGAACAAAAAAAAAAGCAAAAATCACTTGCTCGCCGTCAGACCATAAAAACTCGTATGTTGGGGCACCGATGTCGAGGTACCACTGTATACTCAATAGTATGGATATTGTTGAGCAGGTTTTTTTCTATTACCTTTGTAACTGAAAATGCTCTAGAAACTAATTTTTTTTTCAAAGCTGAATTTTCCACAATAATGAGTAAACCTTCAAACAATAAATGAAACAATTTTGAATGATATTGTGTTTAAGATTACTATATTCTTACTGTCTATATAGATTTCTGAAGATGTGCACAAATAAGAAAAACAACATATGAATCAATACAATATTCTTTGTTGTAACAGATTTTAATCATATCTGCAAATGAAGAGTTTGTCTCAGTTCTTAAGATGGCCACAATTTAACAAAGCTGTTATAGTACTTACATAAAATTCTAATTAATCAAAGCTTTAATAATTTATTTTATAAAGAATACTTTTGAAAAAAAGCCCCATTAATTTAACTTACTGATTGTTCATTTTGCATTCCAATAAACTTTATACCAACTTCTTGCAAAGCAGATGCAACTTCGGCTACTGGTATTCCAACAACTCCAAATGCATATTTGATACCCTTAAAGGTATAGTTTTTGAAAAAGAAAAAAAGAACAAATTAGATCATTCAAAATTCAATATGGAAATATTTTAAAACACAATTTCTTAGAGCAGAATATTTATGTACACATTCTCAATATAGTCCTCCACAGGAAATTAAAATGTAAAAATGGTTCTTTTAATTAGACACCTGAAAGAGGTACTTGTGCTCAATTACCATTGACCATTCTTGCCAAATGTTGTGAACTACTAACAAAAAAATGTTTCCCTCATGTTCGAATATAAATTTTCTTATTTCCTATATTTAAAAAAAAATATTAAAAAGTATACAACAGCTTCTAAGGAAATGATGTAGTGAAGCATTTCCAAAGTTACAGGATCATTCTGTCAATGAGTGTGTTAATAAAATATATCCAACCATGCTCCCAACTAAATAATGTAGTTTTTATTTAATATTTATTTAAAAATTAGCTTTCCCTGCTGAAATAATGAAGTTAAATGTAAAAAACTTTTGCACAAATTCTTCATGAATTAACTATAACTGGGGTAACTATACAAGTTATATAGTTAGTAATTTTATATATTAATTTAAGTAGTTAATAAAGAATGTTACATTTAATTTACATTAGGATAATATAAAAATAAAACTGATGTAGAAATTAATGCAAGAAAACCTGATTTTTGTATGAATTAAGTATTTATATAGTTTAAATATTATGAAGTATAATATTGAAAAATATTTACTGTTATGAGCTATTGCTTTTGACTTATTTTATAAAGCTGAGAGCTATCTAATTATCCACCTTTTCAGGTTCAGTATTTGGTAGAATTGATGCATTTATGATCATGTTAATATAAAATCACACAGTTGAAGCCCAGTGACTGAGTGGTAGTGTATCAAGCTTCTATGCCACAGGTCCAGGGTTCACATTCCAGGTTGGGATAGGTCGCCTCAGATTTCATCCCTTCAGTGGGTCAATAAAGGAGTGCCAAGCTTGCTTGGAAAATTAACATTGGGGGTTTCATGTCAGAATGACCACACTAGTCTGAAACATTCGTACATACACCCTAGCGCCTAAGATCATGTAAACTGAGGTAGACACAGTAGGCCTTGACCCTCATGGGCTGTTATGCCACTGAGTTCAGTTTACTTACGCAGTTATTTATCACTTCATAAAAAGATATCACTTTCTGGCTAAAGTATATAATAGGGAACCCCTTGGATTTGGCGATGTTTATCTAGATGCCAGAATGCATTCGGCTCCTTCATAACTCTCAAAACACCTATTGCTACATTTAGGTAGTTTAGTGACCGATTCTGGTCGTGAAAAATTGGCTTCATCAAAGGCACTCCCTATTCTGCACTTTAATCACACTTTTTTAATCACTAATTTTATCTAATACACTTTTGAGGTCATAATAATAATAAAATAGAGTTTTGTCGAAAAATAGACAACTTAAAAATTTTTATGCAATTAAATATTTCTGATTACAGAATTTTTTTGGCAAGTAATTTTTTGAATCAAAAGTGTATTTGTTGTAACATACAGGTATTAATTACATTCATTACATACAAACTTCATTTGATTAAAAACTATTTTATTCAATGTTAATTAGTTTTGTAGCATGACATAAGAGTAAGCCATTTAAAGAAAGAATAATTAAGCAAAATTATTCAAAAACAGAAGCGTAACTTAAGACGACACGATGAAACAAAATAAAACATGACTCAATACATTAAAATATAAGTTAAAATTTCGAGACGAAGACACACCTACACCAATTATTTACAGTGGTAAAATCAGTTATTAACTAAAAAGTTCAAATAAATTTAAAATAAAAACAAACAAACTAACTTGTGATTTGAGAGCTTTAGCAACAACGGATACAGTAGAGATCATGTTTAAGCTGGTTTATTATTAAACAACTTTAAAGCATTTATGTTTAGAGATGTGGAGAGATTAGAGATAAACTTTCCTTGAAGCAGAGATATGATGAAAATGATAGGGAGAAAAAAACTTGATTGAATGATTGAAAGGTGTATCCATTTATCCCTGAAATGTTTGTTGTGTCGGCTGCTTCATCGTTGTTGATTGTTTGTTTGGATAGAGCATGTGTAAGGATGGATGCACAAAATTTTCCGATAGTTTAAAGCCGCATTCACACCAAGGCGTACAAACGTCGAGTGTCTCCTCTCTTCCTCTCGCCCGAGAAGAAGTCTCTGATTGGCTAGACGCTTAACACTCGACGTTTGTACGCCTTGGTGTGAATGAGCCTTAAGTGTATGATAAATGGGTTTGATCTAAGTTCGTTATAGATTATTCTTCTAGGGATGAAACAAGGAGCACAGTGATATTTTTAAATGTTAATTTGTCAACCAAAGTTAAACAAATATCTTTAACTTCATATTTCTAGCTGATTGATTGATTGATTGAAAGGTTGAAGGGGATATAGAGCAACAAAGGCTATTTCTAGCTGATAGGTTTATTGATAACATTGAGAGGTGGAATTGTATTTCTTTGATGGTTATATCACTTATATTAAAGTGATCCCAAAATTTTAACACCAAAGTTTATGGTTAATCCGACAGCTTTTTGAGTGTGGAGTGAGGGTTTATTAACGTCGCACCATAAAGCAGCACGAGAACTATTGGCAAAAGACTTATACAGTTGGTCAAAAATAGCTGAGCACCGTGACCTTTTAAAATGATTGAAAATGGAAACGACCTTTTTTAATTGAAAACCATCT
>BMAV01015857.1:0-11097 GCA_019973955.1 Trichonephila inaurata madagascariensis
AAACGTAAAAAAACAAATCTCATCTGGGATTACACAAATCAAAAAAAAATTTTTTTATATTTGGTTATTGTATCAAAAATAATAATGAGGTTTTGAAGTAGAAGCTTTTATTTTTGATGACGTAATATCGCAGATGATATATAAATTATACCAGTGTAAATGTGTATTTTTTATTATGTCAGAAAGTATTTTGTTTTACTTCATTTCAGAAAGGGAAAATTTTTTGATTTTCCCCCCTCTGTTTTATCGTGAAAAATACATATATATTTGGGCCATCATTGGAAAATCAAAAAAATTATGAATTACGCAATGCTACATTTTGAAATCTAGCGAGAGAAGAGGCCCGAAGTTTTAATACTTTCGACCTCATAAGTTTGTGGGTTTCTTTATGTAGGTATATGAACAGATTAAATCATATACAGAAATAAGAAATACTTCCTTTAAATTCTTTGAATTATAACAATGTTTTTATTTTTAACTTTTTTTGTAACTGTTCTATAAATATTTAAAGCAACATAACAATAATAATCAACAATATATTGATATTAACCAAAATAGCGTCTGTAAAATCTTTTTAACCCTTAACTACTGACTAAAAGTAACGAGATTCACACTCTCCAGTGCCACCATTTTTCAAAAAAGCAAGCATATGTGGTGTATTTGGGGGAAAAGAAAAGGCACACATAAGCAAATATATCTCTAAAATAAGCAAGTTCTCCAAAAAAACTGTTAATTGATTGCCTTCTAAAGTCTTCAGAATATTTTTTGTTAACCGTGAAAAAAGGGAAAAGAATCGTATTTCAAAAGACGTATATAAAACTTCATGGGCACTTCCATGGGGGAGCAGGGGTTTTTTTTTTGGTGTCCTTAGATTAAAAATGTATAAAAAATTTTTTTTTAAGAATAGTATTACAATAAAATTTTTTTAAAGTCAATATTTTGAAAAAAAATGAACATAGAATGCCCCTTTTTTAAAATATTCTCCTTTAAAAAAAAAGGTTTCTATTTTAATAATATTTTTGCTTTATAACGACCGCTTACAGAGGCTCAACTAAATTTTTGAAAATATAACTTGAAAGGGGTTTATCCATGTTTTACGACAACAGGGGGGAGAAATCTTAGAAATAAAAGCAGATAATTGTTTCAATGGGTTGTAACTCTGAAAATAATGTGAATTTTTCAAAAATCATAGTTGAGCCTCTGTACAGAGGTCTGGCTATATACAGGTAAAATATTATTGTAATAGAAGTATTTTCCCAAAAAGGGGAGATCTTTTTGAAAAAGGTTATTCAAAGGTTAAATTTTGCCGAAATATTGTATTTAATTAATTTTTTTTGTCACAATGTCCTTAAAACAATTTTATACATATATTCTAATCTAAGTAACACTAAATATCATGAAAAATATCCATTTATGCGCTGTTTTAAAATCACGGTTCCGAACATAGTCGTATACCTTAAAGAGCAGTATGGTTTATCACACTTCCCATTTTTAACCGAGTTGATTCATTTTTTTCCTGGTATAAATTGTGTTTCGTGTTTTTTCTCCCGAATCGTAATGTTAAATGGACTACGCCTTCACGTATTAAAACGAAAAAAAAAATATTCATGGAATATTTTGAAATTTCTAAAAACACTATATTGTTAACAGAGGTATGAGCTATATATAAGATATTGCAAATTTCCATGGAAATTGAGGCATTTTTCTATCTGAAAATGTGCTTCGCGTTTAGTTCAAGCTCTCGTTCTTTCATCGAAAACAGCCTTAAGTAAAAACTGGAAAATTGCAATATATTGTGATAAAAATTTTCTATTATTCTTATTTCATTTAAGTTATGTATAAAAAGATTGGTAAATTCCCTGATTCTAGAGGGTAAATTATTATTTATTTTCAAAAACGTAATTCAAGTAATAGAGTTTTCATTGGTATCTTTAGATTTAAACGTATACTTTGAATGTGTTTTTGTGATGCTGGAGAAGCCATAAATTCTTGAAGACGATGTCTTTATTTGACGAATGGCTTTCCCTCTATTTTGCTATTTCTTTTGTGTTGTATTAAGAATTTTTTTTTCTTTATGCTTGAAAGATATGGCTTCCCATTCAAGTACATGATTAATGTATTGCTTTTCTTGAGTAAGAAATCTATTATGAAATATATTTATTATTTTCACACTCTACTTTCAAGAAGCACTATTGGTGTAAAATACGAAGTAACCACTTTTAATTAAAATTTGGTTAAAAATAAGTAATTTTTAGTAAAATATTAAATGATATTTTTGTCTGAGGTAAATATAAAAATATTTTTAAATGGGTAAAGTACTTATATTAAAATTAAAAGCTAATTTGTTAGCTGAAAAGGAAAAATCTGACAAATTACATTTTAATAGATCTTAAGAAAATTTAACAAAATTTTCGTACGAATTTCTGGTGCATGTATTACAAATTATGACTGTGTTTAGCGTAATGTTAAAGAATGGGACCCACTTTGGAATATTTTTTTTTTCAAATATGAAAGTACTCCAACATTAAAATTATATTCTAACTTATAGCTATATCGTATATAAGATGGCGTATATTTTATTGTACTTCTCACTTTTACCTTCAATGATCCATTTTTTATGGTATAAAATGTGTTTTAGCACTTTTTTTTCTTACATTGATACGCAAAATAAGCTAATCCTTTGCATGTTTCATTGAAAAAATTATTCATTTTTATGAAATATTTTGAAAGTTTAGAAACGCTGTATAATAAGCAAAAAGTTGGAAATTTTAAAATTTTTAAATCGTTTTTCTAACGAAATGTGCTCCGCGCTTAGTTATTGCGTTTGTATATTTTGCTAATCGAGACTTTTAAGCTTCAAGAAGAGCCGTTTTTCTTTTTCTTTCTTTTCTTTTCTTTCTTTCTTTCTTTATTTTTTTTCTTTTGAGTATGAGATTCAAAAAACAGAATTTCTACAAAATTGAAAAATTTTATGAAAAATGATTATTATCAACAAGCACACTTTCAGATGCAGGTATTAATTGGAAATGTGTACATAAACGTAAAGCACAGTCCTTCATGGTGATAACTAAAAAGAGATGTAAAACGTTTAGTGTAATTTTTCATATATTGTATTCTTCCAGATAACATAATCTATTATTATTTGATCAAATAAATTATTAAATGTGAATTCAATAATCTCAGCATCACGAGGATCTAGAAAGATTCAATAATACTACGTTACAAAATGTACCTTGCAAAATTTTTCATAGGATTTATAATCATTTATTTATTTAACCAACGCCCGTGCTTGGCTCCTTGACCATTTGACGCCAAGCCTTCCAGTACCGATTGACGATGTCATTAACAGGTTATTCAACGAGTCCAGTGCATTAGAGGAGGTGGTCGCCATCCATTCTGGCATGGCCGCAGATTGGGCAGGCCTCGTTATCAGCCACGCAAAGCCAGTGGAGGTATACTTCCAAAAAGTCATGTCCGGTAGTTAGGCGAAAGCGGGCAACACAGCTCTAGCTCTCTCTAGGTGCTTCGGGATTGGGCCCACAGAGGTCCAGAGTTTCCCATGGCTTTCCAAAACTCTTCGCCTTTTGGGTCACGACAGTATATTTGTCAATGTATGTGGAGATAATGTAATTTACTCTTCTGAGGGTCAAGGGTTCTTCCGGTTGAGTCCACTCGGCTTCCTGCTTGGCTTTTTGGTTGGCTCTTTCGTTGCCGGAGATCCAAACATGACTTGGGATCGGATCCACTTTAAGGACTCAGTACAGCCATATGAGATGATCTCCACAGTTTTAGTTTGGCACTGAATTGTGTTAAGGCAGTCAATTGGTGTATTACTGCTTAAAGATAAAATTCCAGCTTGGGAGTCTATGAAGAAGACAACTTGTAGGAGCTAGGCCAGCTGATATTATTTGGGATGTAGCTTCACAGACAGCCAAGACCTCACCATCGTAGTTGGTGGCGTTCTTTCCACGGCCAATGAACCCTCAAATAGCCAACAGAACCATCCAGCGCCGGCTCAGTTTGTTTCTGGCAGGTGTGAGCCGTCAGTTATAATAAAATCATGGAGATATGTAAATACAAGTATGATATGCAAATACAATGTGAACAACAAACTGCTCAATTTAAAAAATATCGAAATATTACACATTTTCTTCACAACTACAACATTGTTTTCACATAAACGAATATGAGCCTACGAATCCTGTGCCTGTGCAGTATTGCTCTGAACTGTAGTTGGAAAATATTTGCCCCCTCCTTGGATAATTCACATATTTCATCACTTCTCTTGATTGTACGATACAACTGTATATTCAAAGCCTAATTAATTTCGTCCATTAGGGAGACATAAAAACAAAAACGTTTACTATTTCGCTAGGTTGGCGATCCCTGGACATATAGTGGAGATAATTTTAAAAAACAATTAGTAAATACCGAAAAACTGGTATTTAAACTTGTGAATCCCGATATTACAAAATCGTGTAAATGTCTCAAAATACCCCTAAACATAACCATATAATCCGTGCAATCCCTAAACATAACCATACATTTCATGAAAATATCTGTTTAGCGTATTTGAAGAGCAATGAAATTCAAACAGATTCTTGACACGAGCACATAAAGATTTAATTTTATTTGAAATAGATTATGCTCAGATTAAATATCGATTTTTATCATTTCTTGATATATTTAAAGGAATGTTTAACTATTGATATTCTATAAACGGTGAAATCATCCTTTTTGGAAATGCGTCTCGACCCTGCTGTAGGTGGTGAAGTTAGAGACACCGAATAAACAGACGTTCTAATAAAAGCAACACTTTTATTTTGATTTTGATTCACTACCAGAGGGTTATGTTTAAACTAATTGAAAGGTCCCTTTAATTACTAATCGAAGTTTCTGTAATAAGTAATTAAATTACTTATCTTTCTCTAAGATCCGAAGTAATGGCACTCATCCTGACTTGATGAGTAAAGACGTAGGATCCTCTCTTTCTAAAACTCCACGGCTTTCTATTCTTAGCTCTAATAATCTAAATTTTGTGGCAGACTAGTGATCATCACATACTTTGATGGAGTTTAAGAACAATTTACATTTAAATAAATCACGCTTCTTCCACGGGAAGCAGTTTCATAAACATATAATAGTTAAGAAATACTTTTCCCCAGACGATTAGTTAAAGGCGCGTATAGAATCACTTTCAAATTTTTCTTTAAAATTTATAATGCCATTCATAAAATATATATTTTGAAGTACAGTAAAACTTTTTCTTCTGTGGTAGATATGAACCGCATAAAAAGAAATAACACAAAAAAAATATTCTAAAATATTTCATAAATACTTGTACATATAACAAACAACTTTGTTGACATATCACAGAAAAATTTTTTATGCAGTGGAGAGGTAGCCGCATAAAAAAATGTCGAACTTCGAAAATACGTCAGTTATTTACGAAATTTATAAGAAAGTGCATCCAAAAAAAAATAAATAATTAAATTACATGCGGAAACATTTTAAAAACATTTGTTTTTTATTGTAAGAATGGAAAATTTTCAAAATGCATATACATAATACACTGTGCTACTTGTCGTAATAGAAAGCACGCACATTTTTTTTTAGATGGATTAGCTCAAAATCGCTTTCATAACTTGAAGATATAATTTCAATTGATTTATTTTTATCACCATAAAGTAAGTGATAAGTTTTTGTGGCGACGATCGGTTGGTCAACCGCTTGTGAACTTCTCAATAACCATATATGCATGATCAAATTCATATTTTGGAATTTCTTTTTCGGAACTTTTAAATCTATTTTAAGAAAATGCTTTTACACTTTGTTGGATCGCTGGATATTGGCATATATTTTATCCGCTCTCAAAGAATCCGTTTCTTATTGTCAGTCGTCATACGAGTAATCTATCAAATAATTAATAATGTCACTGCCATTAAAAGCTTCGGCTTCAATCAAGCGCATGATGTTAGCTCGTTGAGAGAAAGCAATTGGGGAGATTATTTATAAAGAATGAACATAGGTTCTTGAAGTGTATATATGTACATTGATAGAAATCATTACTTTGGCGCCAAAGCCGTTGAAACTCATATACCGTATAAAAAGACCGCACGAAAAAAATTGCACAGAAATAAAACCGCATAAAACAAGTGGCACAAAAATAAAATCGCATTTAATGGGCTGCAAAAAAACAGGTTTTACCGTATATTTTCGTCCAAAATAAATTTATATATATGTAGTGTTTCCGAAATAAAATCCAGGCATTTTGGTATTCAATTCAGTCGTGGAAAGGATAAGAAAGCTTTATATGTTTAAATATACATTTTTTTACATGCAACTAGCAGAGATGGAACAAATCATAAATACAAAAACACATGGCCAACCACAAGTGAACACGTAAGACAGTCACAAAAATCTTCATTGCTTGAGCTCCGAGATCTCGACTGTTTATTGTTATGGGCAATCAGAAAATATTAAAATCATATGATTTCCGGTAAAGCTTTTCTGATTAGTCTGCATAAGCGAGTGATGCAAGAGTACAACTTTCCGATTTAAAAACGCTGATTTTAAAACACTTAGTTTTTAGTAGATAAACTTATGTTTATGTATCGTTAGTTGGATAAACTAGAAGTTATCCTGGCATTTCTCACGGTAAAAATACGAACGGAATTTTACGTGCAAGATTTCTCATACCCAAGGGTGCTTATACTCTGTTTCTACCATAAAATTTGCATACAAAGTGAAAAAATAAGAAAAGTAGGAAATACAATATGTTTATTACACTTTCACACGTACATTTATTTTTTCTGCTTTTTTATTAGAGTATTCAGTACATTGTTTATACATTGCTTTAGTCTTCGTCGTGAGTGTGAGTCGGATGTTTTCACTGGTTCATTGGTTTCAGTGCCAAAAGCCTCGGCTTTCTCCAGGTGCCTCGGGGTTGGGCCCATAGTGGCCAGTTTCCCATGGCTTTCCAAAACTCTTCGTTATTTGGGTCATGGTAGAATATTTGTCAATGTGTGTGGAGATGATTCCCTTTGCTCTCCTGAGGGTCAAGGGAACTTCCGATTGAGTCGACTCGGCTTCCTGCTTTGCTTTTTGGTCGGCTCTTTCATTGCCGGGGATCCCAACATGACTTGGGACCCACTGTAAGGCCGCAGCCCAGTCACATGAGATGAGCTCTGCAATTTTAGTTCTACACTAAGTTGTGTTAAGGGAGTCAGTTGGTGTATTACTGCTTAAATCTAAAATTGCAGCTTGGGAGTCTATGAAGAAGACAACTTTTACAGGACCTAGGCCAGCAGATAGTAAATGCTCTGTAGCTTCACAGACAGTCAAGACCTCACCATCGTAGTTGGTGGCATTCTTTCTCACTACCCATGAGCCCTCAAACAACCTACAAAACCATTCCCTGCCGACTCAGTTTGTTTTTGGCAGGTATGAGCCGTTAGTGTAGATATTGAGCCACTTATTTGCTGGATATCTTTCTTCTATCGTTTCCAGAGCACAGGATTTTAATTCTTCAGGCATGGTATCTGCCTCATTTTATGTCATGTTAGTTAGGTTGAACCGTTTAGATGGAAGGGCAGTAGCGACTGTGGAGTAGAACTGTATAGTAGCACGGCGAGTCATTAGTAGCGTGGTGGTTTTTTAGTCATTAGTAAGTGGGTGTTTCTTCATAAGAAGTTCCGCATGTTAAAGAGGAGAAGTCTGAGTCTTGAGTCTCTGTGTTGCACATCTATACTCGTTCCAGTACCTGTAATCTACTCTGCTGAATCTCTCCCAAAATTTGAGAATGAATTTGTCTCTACGTCTATCAAGAGGTTCGATGCCGGTCTGAAGTTGCATTGCAGTAATTGGAGTTGATTTGGCTCCACCAGTTATAATTTTGAGGGCGCTGTTCTTAACCGACGTCGTACTTTCTAAGATTCGTTGTACTTGCTAGGGTCACACAATTTCACAGCCATAGTCCAACACTGGTAAGACATAGGTTTGATACACCATGGTTAAAACATCCTGGGTAGCTCCCCACTTGGTAGCAGTTAGTCTCTTCAGGAGATTTAGATGTTTTATGCCCTTTTCTAATATTTCTGAGATTTGAGTGCCCCAATGGTGATTACTGTCTAGATTGATCCCAAGGTATTTGGACAAAGACGCCTGTTTAAGAAGTCTTTTATATTCTAGGTGGAAAAGGTACTGCTTGGTAGACAGAGTGAAGAGTTGGAAAACTGTCTTCTCAACACTCACTTCCATTCTGTTGGTGTTGGCCCATGTTGCAAGATTAAGTAGGGAGCTGTTCAAGGCATCTTTCAAGTGTTAAATGTTACTTCCCGTGGCCCACAATACCACGTCATCAGCAAAGAAGAGGCACGAAACTTAGACGACCTTTTGAATGGCTGCATCTAGGTCGTCTATCATGATGTTAAAAAGAAGACAACCGAGGCTTCCTGAGGCAAGCGTTTACCCGTTTCGGGAAGGGGGCTTTAAAAACCTGAAAGGATTTTCTTGAGAGGAACCTTACACAGTGAAAACCCTTTCTTCCCTGCTTCTTCAGCTTATGTAGCACCATACGAACCAATACCTTGTCATACGCAGCTTTGAAATCCACCAACACAGCAAGGTTGGATTATGTTCGGTGGAAACCGTCTTTTATTTCCTGGGTGAGTTTTCAGGTTGGTCCATAGTGGATCTATGCCTTCAAAATCCTGCTTAGCAATCGCTAATGGTGCCTTTTGACTCCACAATTTCCCAAAGAGTCTACATTCAACCATTTCCTCAGCAACTTTACAACAAACGCGTGATTAAAGGGGCCTATATCTGTCAAGACTGTTTGCAGGTTTTCCTTTCTTCAGCAATGAAATAACTTCTGCTTTTCTCCATTGGTAGGGCACCCCGTTTTCCATGTTAAATTGATGAACTTAAGCAATGTTCTCAGAACCAGCGAACCAAGGTTTATAATCATAAGAGATTCATATATATATATACTTTTCAAATCCCAAATCTCACCAAAATTTCTTCATTTTGATCAAACTGTAAAAAAATTAAGTTGACATTTGTATGTTATATACATTTAATAAGAGTTGTAAATCATTCTAATTGTGTTTTGAAATTACCATCTCTGATAGCCCATTCTTTTTTTGAGTAACGATAACAATAAATAGAGAAAAAAGCTGAAGAATATTAATGAAATATAAATTTTTACTGATATAACTGGATAATTTGCCTCTGGTTTGAACGAGGAACATAAGGGCCATATTAATTGTAACTATTTATAGTGGAATCCATGAATATAATAAATATATATAACTGTGATAGTATTTTTTAAACACAAATTATTCTATTAATAATAAAATTATTTTTTTAAAAGCATTCTTAGAGATGTGGTGTCAAAGGTTCAACCAGTTTGGATATTCCTTATAAAACAGTTTTCAGAACTTTATTTTTATAAAGCAACAATCGAATGAAACCAAGAAAAGAAAAAGAGAAATAGATTGGAATTGCTTAGAATTGGATTATTTTTTACTTCAAAATTACCTGTCTTATTCAAACTCAATAGAAAATTATCCCTTATTGGAAAAGAATGCATTACACCGTTAAATTCTGAGATGGTTATTCACAAATCTGTGTACATTTATGCGCTTTTTACTGATGTACAAATATCTCATAAACACACATTTTTTGCAATAACATTGGAATGCTGTTATACTCCACGATATAATTGCTAAAAAAAAAAATATTCATTTACTTTTTACGAATAAAAATTTCTTAATGGGGGTTTTTTAAAAAAACTGGAAAAACAAGGGATGGAGATATGTTCAATTATACTAATTTAAAGTATTATCCATTTTATTAATAGTACCTTTGTCTATTAACTAAGAAAACTAATTAAAACGAGCAATGTAAAGTAATAAAAAAAAGTACTGAAAAGAAAGTGGTATGAGAAATAAGACCTTATAAAAGCGAGTTAATGTTAATGTAATTAAATTATCTTTTAGAAAAATATTGATGAAAAAATTACTTTAATAAATTTTTTGTAGTTATTTCTAAATAAAAGCGGTTTATTCCATCTTTTTTTTTCTAATTATATCTTCCATTTCCTTTTTTATATATGATGCAGTTAGTTTCTACAAAACATAAGAAAAAAAAGGCTTGAATAAAATTCTTTAAAAACTATGAGTAGCATTTTCACAATTTTTAATGTTATTATAACTATGCATATAATATCAAAAAAATTCATACAAAGCCATTATAACTCTATTTTTATCTATGATTAAAAAATAAAACTGAATAATCTATACAATAAATTTTTAATTATCACTGATAAATCAATTAGATCAATTTTTAAATTAAACTTTATGTACTCATATAAATTTTTTTTGGGAAGATATTTAAAAAAATTCAAAACAAACTCTGTGTGAAACATATAATTTATGTAAACAAATACAGATTTTGTTACCTAAAATTAAGGTTTTTGTTTAAAATAAACATTTTTCACAAAAATAAAAAGAAAAAAAATCAAATCTTTATATTGATTTAAAAGCAATAATTTCATTTGATAAATTTTGCTGCTGTAAATAGTTTCATTTTAAATGTATTTTAAGCCTTTTTTTTTACCTATTGAAATTGCTTTTTACTACACAACTATAGAAAAAAAATATTACATTAATCTTAGAGTAAGGAGTTTATTGTAAGATTATTTATATAGTTTTTTTACACAATTGTCTTATCAGAGTAAGATAGAAGTATAATCCAATACACCAACAGAAATTCCTTTATTATCACATAGCTACAATTTTGCTTTAAAAATAATTCTTTTTTTATGACTTGTTCCATTTAATATTGTTAGATAATATGTTGTAAAATATCTCTGATCTATGAGAAATAAACTTCAACCTAATTTGAATCTATTAAATATATTTGATACGTTTCTTTAATTTTCTTTAAGACATTGGAAGTTAAAAAAAAAGTATAATGTCTTCGAAATAAATTATATGTGAGAAGATAACATTTTTCGTATTGAAATTAATATATATTATATTGTATCTAAATAAAATATATGCATATCTAGCTAAAATATAAATTAATGAATTA